>CANYBF010347779.1:0-15292 GCA_948192965.1 Dalechampia spathulata
CGCCTTACTAACTCTGCATTTGTTAGAGGTGAGGTCATTTACCCCAATGGTATGCTTAAACCTGCCAATCTTCATTCTTGTTGGACGATTTATCACCAACGACGTGGGAACAATACCCCTATGGAGGTTGAAGAGGAAGAACAAGATGACCAACCACAATCCAAACCCTCTACATCTCAAATTGATATCCCTCCCTCAGGCCTTCAGCAATTGCTGGATGGCCAACACGCCATTCTTGACCAATTAACTTTACTCTCAAGGCACCAAGACTCATTTGAAATCAATCAACAACGCCTTGAGGCTAAACTAGACCACCTTTCCCTCTACTGTGGTGCTCCTGACTTTAAGCCCTCACCCCCCTAGTCCCCTATGTTTGTAACATTGAGGACAATGTCCCATTTAAGTGTGGGGGGGGGTAGTTAGTACTTTTTCTTACAACACTTACAACAGAAAACTACGGGTGTACTAATCTACAGAAATGGTCCTACTAAGGGTCTTGGCCAACACTGCCTCCTGGAGACTGTCATAAGAGATGTTATGTCACCTTGCATATTAGGTGATACACCCAGTAAGTCAAAGATAGTGCCATACAATAATCGTGGTTATGTTACTCTAGCGTCAAAATGAATAGGCAGCCCTGCACACTCCAGCTTGGTGATTCCAATAAAAATCCCCAGAGTAATAGCAATCTCACCCACTGGCAGGTGAAAGGTGTGAGTAGAGTCCATCCATCGCTCAACCATCGCTGTAATAATGAATCTATTACTCTTCTTCTCAATGCCAGTAAAACATGAGATATAGGGACTGAAGCAGCTCTGGTCCACTCTAACACGTATCTCCCGAGGCAGTTGAGAGTACCACTCGAATATCCCTTGGAGACTGTCATCTCTGACAATTGCATGTTCCCTCTACAAATCACAAAATTCAAGCCAACTATAGACTAAATTATAGAATACAGACAGTATTACAGAGGTCCTAAGTTCTTCTCCTCAGCCTCAAATCAATTTATTCATGCCTGTGAATTGAAAAGACACTGAATTCTTCAAAAAATGGCCTAAAAATGCAAGTTTTTGCTCATTTTTCAATGCAATGTGTGCAATACATTGTCTTATATGTGCCACACATAAGCAATGTGTACCACACATAGGGTAATATGTGCTACATATTGCTATACCCATTTCAAAAAACCAAATTTTTGCCAAACGGTCTCGACAAACATGAACCAACCTAACCCTAGCTCTAGCTTAGAACCTAATTCGGGTCAAATACTACCCTAAATGAAAGAAAAATAACCTAAAACTCAACTTTTGGAAAAATAAAAAATAAAACCAAAAAACCAAGCCAAAACGTGAAAAACTCACCTTCTTGGGAGGAGTTGGGGACCAATGGGAGTCTATGGCAAAGGTTTTCGCAATTGCATCGCCAAAACAAGCTCTAAAATAGGCATCACGTATTGTGAGCTCAGTTAAGGCGTAGCTCGGGACTGATTCAGGATCCCGGGGCATTGATTGCATCCTAAATCTGACCATTTTCAGTAAAATCTCAAGTTTCAGGCATTCAGAATTGAGACAAAACTAATTTGGAGGGAGGAAATCAAATGAATTTTTGGTTAGAAGCCTTGGAATATAAAATTTCCAAGCAATGTGTACCACATGTAATAGAATGTGTGTAACACCTAATAAAAAATGCTAACGTGCGCCTGCCACTGGGGTTTTCTGCTAATGTATGCCACCCCTTATCAAAATGCATTTAATGAGTTAGGCCTTTGGTAAAAATTTCAGAATTTATGGAGGTTTTTTGCTCTGTCAAGCCTAATTTTCATGACCTGCAGCGTCTGAAAAATCTAAAAAGTCAATCAGAATGCAGCAAACTGATACCTAAAAGTTCAAGTATTTTTCCTATACTATTTCAATACCAATTCACTGATAAATTGTTATTCCATGTCTAGAACAGATTGGGAATTGATCCAATAGATGATCAAAATTAGTCAAACCTTTGAATTCTGGTCAAGCTGTTAACCAAACAGTGTTGCATTCCAATAGAGGATCCCAAATGTAGACTTTGGAGATAGACAACACTTATTTGATGGCACGAGAATATATCTAACGGTTGATCACCCTAACGCAGTAGACGGTCACCTCTGGTTCCACAACTGAACCATCTGATCCAACAGAGATTATAGAATCAAGCATTTGATTCTTGAACCCTAAAAATAGGCATCTGAATGCCGACTTCAGATGATTAAGACTCACATAGAAGCCATCAGTCTTTCAGTGACCACCAGTCAGCTTTGATCGGATAGCCTAAATTCTGGGCCCCAGTGATAGAATTAGGATTTTTACTGGTTAAAAAACCATCGACTAGTAAATGTCGAGCCCCAACAAAGAATCCCAAATGCAAACTTTGGAGACATTCAACATTTTTAGATGGCTGGAGTATTGACCCAGCATATGGTCACCCAGGTTCTATAATTGATCGCTTAATCCAGCAGTGATCATAAAATCAAGCCTTTGATTCTTTAAGCCTAGTAGTAGGCGTTTGAATGCTAACTTTAGATGATTTCAAACCTTATAGCATAGCCATCAGTCCCGTCAAGGATCATTAATCAGCCTTGGTCATTTCAGCCTGAGCATCAGGCTCCCAGTGGCAGAATTGGGGCGTAAGTCTCAACATGAGCAACAAATCAACATTGATCTTCAAGCCCAAGCATCGGGCTCCCAATGGCAGAATTAGGTTGCAAGCCTCAACATGAGCACTCTGTAAGCCTCAACATGAGCAACGAACTTTGACATGCACATCGATCAGGTACTTCCTTTACTCTAGGTGAAAAGTCAAGTTATGATCAGGGTTCATTTTGATGACCTAAGCTGGTGTCACCTCAAAATGATCCTGATCAAGGGGCAAACTGTTGACCCTGACTTTTCACCCACATGCTATCTCGAGTTTTAGTCGATTCGGCTTGGTTCAAGTCTTCGATATCGACCCCGATAGTGCATATATGCCTCTTTGGCTTTCTCTAAGAGTTATGAGTGTACAAAGCACATTACATTTGATGGGGCGTACCACAATATTTGATGGGACCCACTATCCTTTTTAGCATTTTTTGTGTATTTTGTGCCTACAAAACATATTGCACTATGCCCATCAGAGGTAGAGCACATAGCATGCAAAATGCTACACTTTGGGCATGTAGGACTATATGCCCGAGAAGGGATATTAGTAGGGCCCACCTAGTGAAAGCCAAAGCTACGCAATGCCTTAGAATGTCGAGTGAATCTCTGATGACATATGGCACACATTACATTTTGATCATATGAGCCTATGCGCATTGCCTGAAAATGCAACATGTGTAGCACTTTACACAATGTGCTACACATGTTACAAAATAAGATGTTTGGTGGGGCCTAATTTTGGGACCAAACTTAACGTGCTTCGCATAGCACGATGTCTTATTATGTCAAATAATGCTTATTTGACATGAGAAACACGTTGCATTTCACCCATACGAGGTAGAAAATGCAAATGGACTGTATAAGGTGCATAGTACTATACACTAAAAAAAAGATGTTTGGTGGAGCCCACCTTCCGGATAAAATCTAGAATACTTTTCATTGTAAAACATTTTAATATGTCAAATGACGCTTATTTGACATACGGTATGTATTCCATTTTGCTCGTACAAGGCGGCATGCATATGGGCAAAATGCTATATGCGTAACATATAGCACTATGCCTTAGAACATAAAATGATGCTTCTAGGGCATGGGGCGCACATCCCGATGCAACCCCAATGGGCCCCACATGATGGGTCAAAATGCAACATGCATAGCATGTTACACAACATGTTTCACACATTGAAATTATGTAGCACACATTGCCTTATATATGGCACATATTCATTAAAAATTTTCAAATTCAGACCAAATATTACAATTTTACCAAACCCTAATTTGGCTCTATAAATATAGAGCTTAGGGTCATCTGAAAGGGTTCAAAAATTGCTAAAAAGCGAGACCAAACTATACCAAAATTAATTAAATACTTAATTAATTAAATCCTTAGGATTTAGAGACTAATTGGCTCTAGTTAGGCTCCCTAATCACATTTGGAAAGAAGATCTTGAAGAAAACCTACTACTCCAAGGTAATTTTTCAATTTTCTTCCACTTTTCTTATGGATTTTGCATAAATCTCTAATTTTGGCTTGATTTCTTATAGATTGGCTTCAATCATGCTTCTAGCTTGGTTATTCTTATTGTTTTATAACCAAAATTATGCAAATCTAGCTTTGATCTGCCTACATCCGGGCTAGATTTCACGATTTTGCAAAAATCCTTCATTTTCTTTATGTTTTGTGCACCAAACATTCCAAAATGTGTGGAACACATTGCCTATGTGTGGCGTACATTATCCTATGTGCTGTGCACATAGTTCAAAAATATTCCAAAAAATGCATTTTTTCTTGTTTTTCACTTCCGATCTAATAAATCTAGCTACATTAAGGGCTTTTCCATGCTCTAGTGTACTGGATCTTTCAAAAATATTCCAAATCTAATTGATTTCAACCTTGAAATTAATTTTCCAAATTAAATGCTCATATGCTTTTCAAAAATGCATTTTCTGGCTTCGATCTGCCTAGATCTGAGCTGGATCTGGAGTTTTTATTGAAAAACTTCACTTTTCCTCAAATTTTCTTGGAATGTGCACTATATATTCATGAATGTGTGCCACATGTTGCCTATATGTGGTGTACATTGATCAATATGTTACGCACATTGTCGCCAGATTTTCCAAAAAGTCAAGTTTTTCTCCCATTTTCTCATCCGATCTGGTTTTTCTAGTGGCATTTGAGGCTTCTTCATGTCCCAAGTGTTATGGATTTGTCAAATATTGTCCAGATCTAATTAATTTTAGCCTCAAAATTAATTATTCAAGTTAAATGCTAATTTACTTGTTTGATTTTTACAATTCGGAGGTTGATTCAAACTCAAAATAAGGTACTCCCTTTATTAAACTTGCTATAGTTAATCTATAAATTGAGTTTATACTGATAAAATTGATTTTCTTATAGATTGGTACTTAATGTGTGCCACACATTGTGTAATGTGCATAGCACATTGCTTACTTGTTGCGCACATTGCATAACATGCTATGCACATTCCTCGCATTTTTCCAAAAAATTGAATTTTTCAATCATTTTTCAGCCCGATTTGATTTTTCGAGTGGCATTTGATGCTTTACAGTAGCTCAAGTGTATTGGATCTATGATAAAATAATTACATTTAATTAATTTTGGCCTCAAAATTAATTTTTTTCATGATCAAAATGCAATTTGGTTTGTATAAATGTAATTTTTGAATGGATTGGATTCAAATCGGTTAAGGGGCTATCTCTAATTATTTTTAAGTAATGTTAGCACTCCCATTCAATTCTCCATGATCGAACAAAAATAATTTTGCTTAAAATTATTTTTATTTTTGTTAATTTTCACAATCTGACTCGTGTAAATTCATATGATTGTTGCCAAGTAATTGTTGGATTTTGACTATTGGTTCATGCTTTCACATAACATTAGACTAGTCAAATAAATCCTAAATTCATTTGCTACTAATGAATTTATTTGTGTTTATTTTGCATATTTTCATCGTGCATTTTTGGCTCATGCTACCCGAGGTAAAATAGTACCTGAAGAGAAGGGGACGTTACTTAACGTCCTAAAATATGTATGCGAGGATATTTTTGTAATAGGATGGATTTATTATGGCTTTATAATAATTTATCTCATATCTCTCGTGTGTAATCCCCTAATTCCTCGATCCCTTTCACCGGCCTTTTGGAATTTTTATTCGTAGATGATGTATATTTTGTTAAAATATATGTCATCATATCACATGCCATATAACACACAACTATGCCATGACATGCATATGCCATGCCATAACATACTATATTTCGTATGCTTATACATATAAATACACTAAATGTAATCAAAATATGCTAACTCACCATCCAATAATGTGCCATTTACCATACTGTATGCATATACATGTCATTTATGCCATAATGCCATGCCATGTCATATGTCATATACCATGTCACGCCGTATGCTATACCACATACCATATCGTATGCCACATCATATGTCACGACGAATGCCAATTCACCCATATATTGCTATGCCATGCCAAATGCACATCACTATGCGATATCATACATATGCCATGTCATTTCATATATATACATTAGGTCATGTCATGCATATGCCATGCCATACATCGTTCCATGTATCATGCACATGATATGATAGACATCATCTCACATATCATGCATATGATATGTCATTCGGCTCATATGCCATGCATATGTCATGTCATGCATATGCCATGCCATACATCATTCCATATGTCATGCACATGATATGACATACATCATCTCACATATCATACATATGGTATGTCATCTACGCTACATGCCATGCGTATGCCATGTTTCGCATCACCTCACATGCCATGCATATGATATGTCATTTCCCTCATATGTCATGCATATGGTATATCATCCATTTCACATGCCATGCATATGCCATGTCATCTATCTCGCATGTCATGCATATGCCATGTTGCTCACTTTATATACCATGCATACACCATACATTCTATAACGTCAATACGATCTAAAGCACTAACTTATTATGCTCTACGTGCTATTTATCATTATTATATGCTTATATATCATGCTAAGTTATCATGTCAAGCATATGTTATGTCATTCACATTCACATGTCATGCATATGCCATGTTATGTTATCGCTACTTCATATGCCATGCATATGCCATGCCATCTAAATGCCATCTAGCATTATATGCCATTCTACGTGCAACCGTGTAATGCCAAATTGCATGTCATGTTGTGTGCTTACATATATGCTCATATGCTTGCCTGCTTAGGATGATTAATTCCAACTATAATGGTAAAATCGATTTTGGAAAATCATAGAAATAGATCTCCACCACCCAAACCCAATCTCTGAAGGGTTTAACTAGCACTCATGCTATAGGTAGGTTGGACCAATCCAGAACCATCCGGTGGTGACTCCCTTGTGACTCTTTCGAGTCCATATCATTCCCCAAGGTAACCCCTTGGGAAGACTGCACTTTCGCTCTAAGTGCGGTCCTTGGTCCATGAGCATCGCAAGCCTCGCTCTGGGCTCCAGCAGAAACCGGTGCTCATAATATTATTAAACTTCATTTAATAACATCATATGTAAATCATGAATGGTGTCTAGTCAGACATCATGACTACCTAAATTCCAAGAGGTCATTAGTTTGACTACAAGCCTTCTACATCAGATTCCATGCAATAAACTCCTTTCACCATCCTTTATCTCATTTAGGTTTGAGTATGGATTAATGTCAGCTCAATGCATGATTAAGTATGTTAGATCATGGCCTAAATTTGATGTTTCATGTACCATAATCTTTATTCCTAAAATGCCTTTATGAAACTCATTCATCAATAGCCATTCTACTCTGGCCAAAGATTCTTGAATAAAGAATATTACATGAATCAATGAGATAAACCCCTACAGTTGATCTAGAGTGGTGAATCCTTTATTGATAAATAAACACCTTTAACTACTTCACACTATATCCAACCTCTAAGTTATGAACACCTCCTATAGAGGAATAAAACATAGGAGTCAAAACATAGTGATCCATAATTAAGATAACCTTGTTATCTCAAATCGTAAGGATGTTTGCACTACTGATATGAGTGAAATATACTTCACAGACATAGATCAATCATCTATATGAAATCTCACACAAGGCCTCCAATGAGACAGCCTCCTACTGCTCATCCACATGTTCACTTTAGACAACTCTTGTCATGATGAATGAGAATCATCCTTAAAAGAAGTGTAACATGTGCTAATCTTAACCATATCAATAATATCCATTCTTATTAATACATTGATTAGGGATAATTTAGATGTTCAACATTTGCATACAATAAGAATCTCATTTCATAAACTTCTTTATGAATTCTTTTATAATGTTCCAATATCTTGGAATTCACTATTTAGTTAATAAACTTATTGAGTAAACTGAATAATGAATGATGCCTTTTATTGATAAATGGTTCAATATCAAATTACAATTAAACATGATGCTTTAGAGTATACACTAAAAATTTTGTGGGTTATCCTAAGGAAACCATAATATACTACTTTTATAATCCTTTGGAATAATAGATATTATTTCAAAGTATGTTGTATTGTTGAAGAAAGAGTTTCTTCTAAAAGGAAACAATAAAAGTAGAGTTAAACTTGATGAAGTTCAAAAACTATAAGATGAAGTAGATTAATAACTTGATCCTATTAATACTCTACATGATGATGTATAAATAAGTCATATGGAAACACAAGCTCGTAGATGCTAAATTAGGGTAAGACATGTACCTAAGAGGTATGGGTTCCTTATTCATGAGAATAAGAAAATCTTATTAGTTGATAATGATGAGCCTTTAGACTATAAGAAAGTTTTGAAAAGTTCAAATTATGACTTATGGTTGAAGGCCATGTAGTCTAAAATGGATTCCATGTCTAAAAATTAACTTTAGACTTTGGTTGATCCACTTGAGAGGATTAAATCCATTGGGTGCAAATGGGTATTTAAGAAGAAGATAAACATGGATGGTAACGTTGTTATGTACAAAGCTTCCTTAGTGGCAAGTGGTTATCATTGGCAATAAGGAATTGATTATGATAAAACTTTTTTCTCGTATAGCTATGCTTAAATCCATTATAATCTTACTTTTTACTACCATTCATAATGATTATAAGATATGGTAAATGGATATGAAGATAAATTTCCTTAAGAAACATCTATTTTATGGTATGTATATGACATAACTTGATGGTTTCATATCTAATAATAGCAATAAAGTATACAAGCTTAAGAGATCCATTTATTAATTGAAGCAAGGATCAAGAAGCTAGAACATCCATTTTGATGTAGTTAAGGAATTTAGTTTCATATAAAAGTTTTATAAACCTTGTGTTTACAAGAAGGATAATGAAAGTATAATTGTTTTCATAGTGTTATATGTAGATAATATACTACTCATGGGAAATAATGTACCTTTTCCACAAAGTATTAAGGTTTGGTTATCCAAATAATTCTTCATGAAAGATATAAGAGAAGTTGCTTATATCTAAGGTATAAGAATTTATAAAGATAAATAAAGAAAGCTAATTGGTCTTTCATAGTTTATATACATAGATAAAGTGCTAAAAAGTTTTAGCATGGATCTTTCAAATAAGAATTATATTCTTATAGTTCATGGGAAATATACTTCTAAAACCTAGTATCTAAAAACATAAAAGAAGAAAGCATGACTTAGATTCCATATGCATATACAATTATATCCATCATGTGCACTATGTCATGTATAAGACCCGATGTTTCATTCTTTTCACGTATCATAAGTATATTCCAATCCAATTATAGAGAAGAACATTAGGCAGTTGTTAAGAACAATAAGAAGTACTTGAGAAGGATTAAGGATATGCTCTAAGTATATGGAGAAGGTGATTTATAGATAATTGGGTATATTGATGCTAATTTTTAGTCTAATAAAGATGATTGTAAGTCATAATTAGGTTATATGTTTGTAATGAATGGTGGGTCTATTGTTTGGAAGAGTTCCAAGTAGGAGACTATAAAAAACCCAACTATGGAGGCAAAGTACATCATAAAATCCAATGTAGCTAAGGAAGTAATTTGGATCAAGAAGTTTATTCATGAACTCAGAGTGGTTCCTTGTAGTAATAATCATATTCCTTTGTTATAATAATAGATCTATATCACAAAGCAAGAAGACTAGATGTCATCAAAAATCTAAGCACATACCCAAGAGATACCATTTGATTAGAGAGATCATTAGTAAAGGACAAGTAGAGGTTAACAAAGTCCTTATACAGTATAACATAATAGATCCTCTCACTAAGACATTAATACAAAGCAAGCATGATATGTATATAGCTTCAATAGAATTGACGTTTATGTATTATTAGCTCTAGTGCAAGTGGAGTTCATTCGTGTATGCTTTATAGCATCATATTATATATGTAATTTTATATTGAATATTTTATCAATAAGAGGCATTATTAATTATTTTAGTTTGGTATTTCATCATACTTATTTTACTTTGAGTATTAAATTAAATAATGAAGTTCAAATATTACAATAGAAATTCATAAAGAGTTTATGAGATGAGATTCTTATTATATGAAAATGTTTAATAACTAAATTATCCCTAATCATGGTATTAATAAGATTCAATAGTATTAATACAGATAGATCAATACATGTTATACTTCCTTTAAGGAATCATTCTTATTCATTATGACATGAGATGTTTAAAGTAAATATATGGATGAATAGTATAATATTAGTTCATTGGAGACCTTGCTAATGAGATTTCATATGGATAATTAATCTTAACTGTTAAGGTTATCTTAACTATGGATTACTATGCTTTATTAATCCATATAAGGTGCTCATAGTTAAGAGATTGTGTATAGTATGAAGTAGTTAAAGTTATTTGTATATGAATAGAGAATTCACCATCTCAAATTAAGTGTATCATTGATTCATGTAGTAATCTTTGATTAGGAATCTCTAATGAGAGTAGAATGCTAAGTCATGAATTTGATTCATAGGTGTATTTTAAGAATAAAGATTATGGTACATGAAACATCAAGTTTAAGGTATGGTCTAACACACTTGATCAAGCATTGAGTTGACATTTAACTATATTTAAGTCTAAATGAGATAATAGATAGTGAAAGGAGTTTATTGCAATGGTATATAATACAAAAGGGTTGTAATGAAATTATTGACCTCTTGACATTTGGGTAGTCATGATGTGTGACTAGACACCACTATTAACTTACATATGATATTATTAAATGATATTTAATAATATTATAATATGTTATCAACATGTTAAGAATCTAAAAGGTTACATACAAAGTTAAGGGATCAGAAATAAAGGATAGATATTGATTCAACATAAGATATTATTTTAATATTATAAGATAACTTAGATTTTTCATATACATATGATAGAGCATGAACAAAGATTTGATTTGATACCAAGAATATGTTATTCTGATAAGCATAACTCAAGATACATATGATTTAAAGTTGCATGTACAAGATATATACCATACACATGATTATACATATACATGTTTCACATGACTTACACATGCATGACTTAAGATGTAAGAGGAAGGCTATGTGATTATTGTATGATGTATTAGGGTTTTTGAAAGTGTATGACATGTTATATAGTGATTGAATTAAGTCAAATGTGTACATATGACACATAAGTTGACACATTTGCCCTAACTTGCTATATAAGCTTGAGATTTTTATTAAAATTTAATTAGGGCTACAAGAACAAATGTTCTACCTCTTCTCTCATTATTCATACATTCTTTTTATAGAAAAGAAAGAAACATTTGAAGCCAAAGAAAGGAGAATAACATTTAGATTCAGGTAAGAATAACACAAGAATTTGAATTAACACATCTAGTCTTACTCTCTACGCTTTTATTTCTACTCATCTCTAAAATATTAGCTTTTGTAATATTAATTACTAATCTAATTCTTTAACTATGTAGATAGTTTAGAGATCCTCTATATTAGGGAATTAAAAAGTTTGTTATAAGTTTTTTGACAGTCAAGAATGAAGGAGATCAATATTTATGTAAGCATAAGTTGTTCTTACCATATTCTTCTCTATATGAGTTTGTTGTATATTGATTGGTACATACAATAAAAGTATGTTTTCATAACAGTATTAAATCATATATTCGATACATAATCACATTTTAACCTATATAAAGTGGATCAAGGAGTTACTAAAAGAGGAAAAGTTTCCAAAAGAAGAATTTTAATAGAATAGATCTTTTATAATATATTTTTAGAAAATGTAACTCATGTACCTAATTGGCTTGCTTGGTTGCTCTAGCAAGTTAGTATAGATAAAAAGTCTATTATCATGCCTAAAACAGTGTAACATTCTCCCGTAGCGTGATTACCAACTTTCTAAGTTAGAAAAATTGATAACCACCTTATAAGTGATTTGAATAATCAACCTGTTAAATGCAGTATAATTTTTTTTAAATGATGTAAAATACGTATAATGGTTCATCACCTATAAACATTCTGTAAACTTGTAAAGTGGGATTATATCATAAGACAGGCATGCATTGATTCCACACTTTTAAATAGTAAAAGCAAGCAAACATTACTTCATTTGTTTAAGGACATCCTTGGTGGTATCATTATATTTACATCGTAAGATATAAAACATAGCAGTTTATATATTACAACTATTTTTACTACTAATAGTATGAAAAGAGTAAGTCACACAAAAATTAAGAAGTAGGAGTCTACCTTGGAGTTCGAGTCCTCTATCCAAAATCACTATCTCAAGGACCTACTATTGACACTACTATATCCTATGCTCTCCTGTATCACTAATGCCTGCATTCATCAATTGACAAACACTGAGTATAAAACTCAGTGGTGCTAGTAAAACAAATCATCATAAACAACATAATATTCACATAATATCATAGAATCATCATTTCAATATAATTAAAATGTTCCAGTATTAATTCCATTCAGTAATGAAATATACCATAAGCTGTATAACATTATCAGCTGTAATCACTTTTTGCGGTTTACCTGTGAACTTTATTATATAATCATTATTCGTTCATAGTATAATAACAATTATAACATTTAAAATAGTACTTTATCAATAAATGTTAAATGTGATGAAATATGCCTTTAAGAATGCAATTTATGAATTACACTCTCCCTCTGCTTTTCCTTCGCCATTTTTCATTTCATAATCCCCTTTTTCAATTGTGCACATTATGTACTGGGTCTTTCATTTCTATGGTTCAATAATCAGGAACCCATTTCATTTTTTTTGATTTCCTATGAAAATTCATTTTATATCCTAGTACACTTTCATTAAACATTTCCTCACTTCCGCTCATTTTCCTCCTTCTTTATATCTGCATGATATGCTATGTTATGCTTGATATGATGATGCATTCATGATTATGACATAATGAATGCATATAATATAATGTTATGGATAATCATTTGATGACATTGCATTATATTATAAATGAAATTCCTTTATAGATTATTTAATGATTAAGGAATATTAGTACAAAACCTGCAATCTCTTTCCCTTTGTCTAAATTACCTAATGGTATGCGTTGACTGTCCTCGGAATCACCTAAATCATAATACAATGTTCGTATTTAATAAAAAGATTGAATACAACTATTAATCATTCATAATTCATACTTTTGTAATCACTTTATAGTATATATATATATACACACCACTATATAACAATCATTTATGCATACCAAGTCAATTCACATACTAAAACATAATATCAAATAAGGAATTTATAATAGTATTCAAAAATGCAATTACTATCCATATTAGCTATCATGTTACACGAGCCAAATATGAAATATACGATATCAAAATAATGTAATCATATAAGAATCCATTGATTTAAATAAATAATACATATGTACTTATAGAATCTTATATATATATCTACTTTTAAATAATTTAGAAACCAATTTATTATTTTACTTCATTATTAAATTAAAATCTCATTAAATTAAAATAAATTTGATATCATAGTAAAATAGACTTAAAAATCTTTCTAATGATATATTATACGTATATTAATTTATTCATTAAAAGATTAATTAAAATATTTATTTAAAAGATTATTTAGAAGATAATTTCTTTTAACTTTTGGGAAGCAACCCACAATTCTCAATCATTTCAGTCCATCAATTTAATTTCAAACAGAGCCATTTTGTACCATAACAAAGTAGACTTAAAGAGCTTTCTAAAAACTTATCTCATGCTCAAAACTTCAATCATTTAAGCCCTTAATTAATAAATTGCCATAAGCCATTTACCCCCACCCAAAAAAAAAAGCAAAATATAATGTAAATAAGTGTTAACTATCATGTACCATACTTACCATTCCAAAAAGCAAGCATACTTAAAACCATACATTAACACATACTATCTAACTTTCTCATAGCAACTCAGTTCACTTTCATTCTCAAATAATTACCACACAGATTCATGTACCAATTCAACATATAGAATGTCTATAGAATACTACATCTAATTTATTCATATATCCCTATTCAAAACATCACGACATGCATATTACACACTCCCACAATAACCATAAGCTTATTTCTATCTCATAAACAACTTTACCAACCTCTACATAACATGTAAATAAAAATAAATCCCTTGGCAGTAACTTTTCCCTTTACACCAAATACATAAGAAAATTTGTACAATAATGTTCAATCACAAACTCACCATAAAACATGCTTCTTCTTTAAACACTCATTACACTTCACAATAGAAGTTTCAACCATAATGAATCAAGGAAGAAAAGGAAGAAGGAGTAGACAGAATCATGTAAGAAGCCTCTCACCTTCATGACATGCATTGAACCTCAACGACTTCCAGCTACTCACTTGCTCAGTCTTCTTAAACTTAAATCCTAAGGTAGAACACACATGCATACACAGTTAGTAAGGATCAATGGAAGAAAATGAAGGAGGAAAAAGGGAGGTGAATGTTTCGGTTAAGGGTTGAAATGAAGAAAGAGAAGAAAATGAGTGGAGGGTTACCTCTTAAGTCTCTATATAAATGCCTTAGTGGAACGAATTCCACCAAACACCATACACATATACACACTTGAACCTAGCTCACCTTTCCATTATCATATATATAATCTAATATACTAATATATTATATTATATAATAAAATAAAATAAAATATCTCCACTAATACATGCATATCATTATACGTACTTAAATATAATTTTAGCTTCTTTTATTTATATATACATATATTTTAATCATCATTTAAAATAATATACATAAGCTCACATATATATGCACATATTCACAAACAATTACATGTACACTCACATGCGTGAACAAATTTTCTTAATCAAGCATATATATATATATTAAATATTCTTTAGAAATCCATATACATAACATATATATATATATATATATATATATATATATATATATATATATATATATATATAAAGAAATATAAAACAAAAAAAATAGTGTCTATATAACTATCAAAAAAACAAAAACAACACTACTATATATTAAAAATAA
>CANYBF010348095.1:0-18978 GCA_948192965.1 Dalechampia spathulata
CGGAGAAAGAAATGGATCATCATCAGAATCAAAGGACAAAAAATCAACAAGACAAAAACCACAAGAAAACATTCTTGCTTTATGACTTGTATGCAAACTTTCCATAGTTCATTTGAAGCTTTTGTTTTCTAAGCCATTTAATACAAGTTCTTCAAGCTAGTTATAGAGCCAATCCCAAACAAGCTAATATATTTACGTCCAGGAAAATTGTCCCAAGGAGCTTGGGGATCCACAATCGCCAGGCGCATTTATTGAGGATTTTACCTCTGGCACGCCCGCAACACACGTTTTTCCAATTTCGTGCCAAATAGAAACTTAGCATTATAAACATAATTTCATCACATTACCACTCCAATCACATAGAATTCATAACATAACATTAATTTATAATTACACAATAAACCACTAAATGCAGGATGTGACATTTTGAGGGAGAGCTTTGTTTGTCAATATCAAAAAGGGAGAGATTGTTAGTTTATTTAGTTCCTTTGATGTATGTTTTGATATGAACAAACAATTTTCTTTTAAGTTTCTATGAAATTATGTTAAAATAGCTTTTGGTACGGGCATACCACATGTTGGTATAGGCGTACCATCACATGTTATAGCCAATAGCTTATTTTAGAGTTTTAGGCAAGAGGTATCTATACAACTATACCACTTAACCTATATGATCATATCATTACTATTGTAAAAATTGTGTCTTTTAGGTGCCCTATCTTATAGGCACTCGTACGGTCATATTTTTTGGTCGTATAACTGTACGTGACTTATTCACACAATTTTTCAACTATCTTAAAAGAGACTATAATGATTCTAAATGCATTTAATGCATAGTGTAATTGGTCTTTAATGAGAGATAAGGATATTTAATGTTTGAAATTAATTTTATCAAGTAAGTAACTTGATTTCTTAAATGGCTTTGTGATCTTCCTCTCTCTATATTGATTATCAAGTAAGTTTTCTTACTTAGCTTTGAACTTGCATTTTAGTTTGAGTTGGTGAAAGCAATTAATTGAAATTAATTATTGTAATTGAGAGGATTTATTGTAAGTTGATCTTGATTATAAAGGTTTAAGTGTAAAGGTTTAATTTATGTTTTCTTGAAAGAATAATGAAAATCTAAGTTATTTATTTGGGTAAGTGGATGTAGGCAAGCTAGTGTCAAACCACTATAAATTTTGTATTGCTTTCTATAGGATTTCATTTATACTTTTTTATTAATAATTAAATTTAAAAGTAGTTTATATATGTATCAAATTATAAATTTATAAATTATATATCTAAGATTAAATTATTTTTCTATAAATTAATAAAGTAGCTTGTAAGTTTGTTAATGAATTAATTTACTAGCTTAAACATATTGAGTATTGTGTAGTTTGAATTTGGCTCATTTATTAAAGTAAACTTGCTAAATAAGTTTAAAGGAGCTTTTATTACATCAAATTTTGAATAATTTATGAATAATAGGGGTACAAATAAGTCAAATTGAATCAAACTTTATCTTATTCAAACTCGACTTGTTCATAATCAAACAACCTCGAACTAAACTTTTCAAATTTCTTAATACATTATGAATCTAAACAAACTTAATCAAGCATAATAAATATAAATTATAAAATAAATTGTTTATTTTTTTGTTTAAAAATAAAAGAATTATTAATAAAAATATTATATTTTATAAATATTTATATTTTTATATTAATAATTAAATCAAAAAATATTTTTATATATTTATATGATTATAAATTTATAAATTATATATCTAATATTAAATTATTTTTACATAAATTAACGAATTAACTCATAAATTTCTTAACTAACTGGTTCATGATTTTTAATAAATTTAATATCATTTAACTTAAATTTAATTCATTCATTAAATAAATTTTTATCAAATTAAATTTTAAATAATTTAATTTATTTACACCTTAATAAATAATTCTAACTCATTTATGTCCATATTTATGATTATCAATCTCAGCAGTGGAAGTAGCAAAACTACCCTCGCAGAAGCATAGAAAAATTCAAAATTCAAAGTTCATAAAGTATCAGATGTTGACTTGTCAACCATTCGTTAAAAGCCGTATGTCAATTTTTAGCTATTTGAAAAATCCACCCCTAATATTTATTATTTTCGCCATATAGACATTTAACGTTTCTTTTTTACAAAAATGATCTTAATGTTTTCAAAATGGTTCATCCCGCCCCCTCATATACTAATTTAAGTTAAATTTGAGATAATTTAGGCCCTGGTTGAACTTTATAGACAAATCAGTCCAAATACGTAATAAAAGTATTAAAATTTATGATTTAATTTTAATTAAATTTAAACAATATAACCAAAATTAGCATGGAGAAATATACTATTAAGAAAATAAACCACAACAAAATTCAGTTGTTTATAAGATATTCGAGTAATCAGTTAAAATCTGGAAGGTACACTTGTTATTTTTCAAACAGTTATAATACATTAAAAAATCTTAGTTTGAAAATTTCTCGCATGCATCAGATGTCATTCAGTAGTTGGCGGTCTTGCTTTTTATGGATTAGTTACCCTCCGATATCTTTCTTACCAATACTTTATGATTCTTTAAACCCTCTTCTTTGAATTTCCCCATCTTCTTCCTGCAAACAATGTCCATTCTCAGCGACAACCGTCGCTCCAACAACATGGCTCCACCTTCTTTCTACGAATTCAAGAAACAAGCTTCTTTCTTTCTCAAGGAAAAGATCAAAAGTGCTAGACTAGCTCTTACTGATGTTACCCCCGCAGAACTGTAAGTTTCTTTTTTATTTTCCTTTTTCTTTAATCTAAGTTTACCACTTGATTTCGATTCAAGCGGTTTCACTTTTTTTTTTATTATTATTATCTAAGATCACTGTTAGATATGAATTTTTTATGCGGGTTGTTCATGGTTTTTCACAAGATTGACCGAAGAATCTACAAATGGTAATCCATGGTCACCTGATACACGTACACTTGGATCTATTTCAAGAGCTGCTTTTGAAGTTGATGACTACTGGAGAATTGTTGAGATTCTACATAAAAGGTTTGTGGATTTTAATTTTTCTATTGATCCTTGGGTTTACTTTTATTGCATATGTTTCTGATTGTTCATGTAATAAAGTTAGGTTCGGGAAATTTGAGAGAAAAAATTGGAGGGTTTCTTATAATTCCTTGATAGTGCTGGAGCACTTGTTGACTCATGGACCTGAGAGTGTGGCACGGGAGTTTCAAGCTGATAAAGATTTTATCAGGGAAATGGAAAGCTTTCAATTCATTGATGAGAAAGGGTATTTTTCCTACCTTTTTGTATTCTAACGGATTTTTTTCTTCTTTCCCTGGAAAGTTGTTGCAAATCTCTGGGATTATGTTTACCTTTTAATGTGCAGATTCAATTGGGGGCTTGCTGTGAGGAAGAAATCAGAGAGAATCCTGAAGCTGCTGGAGAAAGAAAATCTTCTCAAGGAAGAGAGGCATAGAGCTAGGAAGCTGACAAGAGAGATCCAGGGATTTGGTAGCTTCTGCCAAAGATCGTCTTCCACACAAGGTGTTCTTCAGGATTCATCACAAGGGGTTTTTCTGAGAAGCAATTCACAGTTTAACGAGCATGATTCTGGGGAAAGTCAGATCGAGGACTCTAATCAAAAGAATTTAATCCCAAATGGCGAAACAACAAAGAAAAGCTTCGATGCTCCAGGTTCTGAGGTAAGCAAGAGAAAGCAGAATATGAATCCTGGTGAGAATTTCAACAATGACTGGAAATTGGAAAAACCTGAAACAAGTTTTAAAGAAAACATGGCACCTGAAAAGGAAGAACTACATGGATGGAACAATACAGAAGAAGATAATCCACTCCTCGAAGAACGAAAAGATGGAACAATGATGATCGTAGAAGATCATCCCTTCAGTATTACAGAGAAGGAAACTGGTGCTTCTCTCCTTTCAGCAAGCGATGGAATCCTGCAGGGATGCTAAAGTTGGACATTTGTAGCAGATATCCTATCTGCAGAATATTAGTTTCAGGATTTTCTGAACAATCGCCAACATTGTTGGTCTTGTCATCATGTTTTCCAGGTGTGATAATGTTATCCTCAACTAAAAGAAACTGAGAACTTGTCAACCCTGTTATGGTAATGTATGTAGCAAGTAATGATCAGAACTAATAGTATAATGTTAATAAAGATATTTGGCTGGATTATCAACTCCATATTCAATTCTAGAGGCAGAAGTTGTTAGATTTCATGTACTATCAAATGGTGTTAGAAATAAATACATATCTTATAATACCTTCAATATACATGAACATTTATAATATTATTCAGTTATCATTTAACTCATCTTCGTCATACACATATGACTAATAGCAATGTTCAAACCATGCAAAACAAGAAATGAAATGATTCCTCGCAAGAAAAATCAAATAAATAAGCGGGCACTAGCTCATATAAAAACTCTTTGTACAGAATACAGCAGTAGAAAGGCTTCCTATTATTGCAAAGCTGAACAGACATGGCTCAAAAACTACCATCTGTGCATCAATGTTCATCAATCAATGCAAATACATAGCAGTAACATATACATGAATGATTGGAATACTCTTAACATTTGCAAAGCCAGTCCTGAATTGCAAGGCGCAGCGCGTGGTTAGGAGTAAGATGCAGGTGACTCAACTTTAAATTAGTCATCGGAGACGTTTCCCGACCTTTTGCTAACCATCCTCGCAATGCTTCACCTTCGTAAGTGAACCCATCAGCTGCTACCTGAGGATCATGCATTATTTCCTGAAAGAATTCATACGGTGCGATAAGCTATGATGGACATAAGAACTTGCTAAGCTATGCATCCCAATAGAGCATTGTCAGCTTATGCTCGACATAAGTAAAAAGAATATACAATTGGATGCAAAACATGACCGACTTTCTGCACGTGGTTTCTGTAAATTAAATGGCACAAGAAGGACCTGAATATGTTTCCGTATGTGCACCTACCTGAAGAATGGGACAGAGGAAGAAAGATGGCACGGGCCGCTCTTCCGAGATATGCAACTGTTCCAATTCCCTCACCAGTGCTGGTGTCAACTCAGGTCTCTCCCGACTGTTCAATTCGCAGAACTGCAGCCCCAAATCTGCCAATCTTCTAGCAACAAATGTTGGCCATTCTCCAGCAGAGGAATCCAAAATCGAGGCTAACTTTCCATGTGACATTGTTCTACGCACCTCACCTACCAAACCAACTGAAGGCCTTCCAGTGAGTAGTTGCAGAATAATCATGCCGAAGGAATAGATATCAGACTTGGTTGTCAGAACTCCAACTCTATGGAATTCGGGATCCATATATGGGAAAGCACTCTTTGGTTCCGTGCTTCGTCGGAAACTTGGGCAATAAAGAATATCATCTGTTACTAGCCTGCAAATCCCAAACTCGCATATCTTACAACTAAGTTCAGAATCAAGAAGAATATTTTGTGGTTTCAGATCACCGTGAATAATCTTTTCAGGTTTAGAAGAGTGCAAGAAGCAAACTGCACTTGCAATTTCAGCAATTATCCGGGCTCGAACCTTCCATGTCAAGAGAGAAATGTTGCTTCTCTTGAAAAGGCAGTCATGAAGGCTCCCGTTAGGCAAATACTCGTACACAAGAGACCATGCTTCTGGGCATGAACCAAGCAAAGTCACCAGATGAGGATGTTGTAATTGTCCAAGGACTTGAACCTGCATAAAGTAAATAATTAGTAGTACGTAACATGCTCAAAAACTTGAAATGCCAGTGCCTTTCGTGTACCTCCTTGAGATGTGAAAGGAATTAAAAACTTCACCGTAGAACAGGAACTAACCTCTTTTTGAAACTCTGACTGCCCTTGCATATTATGCGGATGTAGTTTCTTTATAGCAACTGTTCTACCCAACATTTCACCTTTGTAAACACAACCATATCCTCCTTCGCCAAGTTTGAAGCTTTCAGAGAAATCGCATGTTGCAGTTTCCAGATCAGAGAACGAAAATTCTGCTAACTCTGGCAACTCTTCAACAAACCCAAGGAAACCACTGCAGCTTGCAGCTCCAGCCTGTCTATTGTTTCTCCAACGGTCAAGCCATCTTACTGCTTCCATTTTCTGACGTTGGATCCTCTGCTTTTCCTGCCGTAGAGATGCAATGGAAGTTTGAATGAGTTTTAACTCTCCAGCAACTTCATCCTGCCTACGATTTGTTTCATTTGCACGATTGTCTAAAACAGCAATATTTCTCATGGTCCTTTGTAGCTCTCTAGTTACTTCTTTTTTCTCTTTCAGGAGATTTTCTTGTTCGTCCATTGTATTCCTCAGTGCATCATCAGCTTCCTTCCTAAGTTTAATCTCATTTGCATGGGCAGATTCAAAGATTTTGACCTGATCAAAAAATGCAAACGAAGAATCTTGAAAGATTAAAATTCAAAATGTTTACATATGTTAACCACATGAGGTATAAAAAGTGAGATGACCATCAAATTTCAGTGTCATCACATGCTAGATGATCTGAGCAAGTTCAGAACAAAAGTGGGAATGCTGAAATCATCTTACCTTGCTAATAGCTTCCGAGGTTTGAAATTCCAATTTTTTGCACTTCAATAGCTCTTCAAATGCTTCACTTGTTGATGCTTCTGTTTCTCTCCTTGCTACTGCGAGCTGACAGTATAAGCTCTCTTCCGCACCCTTCAAATTAGAATCCGAAGAGATTCTTCTTTCAGTGGAAGGGCGTGAGCTACTACTTGCAGAACTAAAAGCGCTCTGTGGAAGGCATCCATTGGTAGAACTAGAACTGGTGTGCAGTTCCAGCTCTTCTGAGCTGTTTGATTCAATCCGAACCCAATCGCTAACTCTGGCACATGTAATACCCAGAGTAGAACTAGATCGAAGATTCTCCGGGTATAATGACATTGTGTTCTTACCATATCGCAATGATTGAGATCTCAATGTATCACTACTTGCTCCTCCAGTGTGGCTCGAATTTTCAGAAGCTTCTCTTGTCCAGCAATGTTTCCCTTTGTTGATAAACCATACTTCACAAAAGGAAGGAGCACTTTTCGCTACATAATTTGCTTTGTGTGAGCTTGTCTTTACCTTCATGCAACTGCATTTGGCAATTAGGATTGTACACAACAAAATCAAAAATTAATGCATCAACAAACAAATAAGAATGTAGAGAGTATTTCCATGTAAAGCAAAAGGGAGTGCTTACCAGTACAAGTCTAATACTATAAAAAGAAGATTTTCAAGCACTGTAAGCAGCTTGCTTTAGGGCCATGCAATATTATGTTTTGGGTGCAAAAAGCAAAGAACACGGCCCCAAATAGGAAAAACATATCGAATCATAAAAATCATTTTGTGACATAACTTGTATACATTTATTGTTGCACGGCATATGGATCCCATAAGCATGCATGCAATTCATGAAAGGGCTGCGCTTTTTACAGCATTGGAACAAAAGAAACTTTACGAAAGAAGAGCGAAGGTCATCTATAACTTAGAGGAATAGAAGAGTTGATAGTGGTAATAAGGCTCTCATTTTATAATCGCTGAAAACAAAGGTGATGGATAAACCGCTTACTTTGCAGGTACTGCCCCCATAACAAGCTTCGTAGCACCATGTTTATTCACCAATTGAACTATTCCCTTTGGAACATGGTCGCATTCAGTTGTAACGATACTTCCTTCAACCTGCAAAGTAATCATATCCCAGAAGATCAATACATTACTCTAGCAAGAACAAAAATGTCTAAGGAAGTATAACTTCTTCAAAATAGATGTGTAATGATGATAATGAGAATTACAACTTCTAAAATCAGTTTGACAAACAAATCCAAATCGTAATATAACATGAACTTGGATTCAAGTCCTCAATCATAATTTAGGAACTAAAAACTCTATATCAGTTCAACTAACTACATGGATCTCCATCCTGTTCCATTCAAGAACAAAATTCAAAACCAAAAAGTATTATCAATGAAAAGATGTGCCTAATAAATTTTCATTGATTTCATTTTCCTCAGTATTTAGGAAGCAAATAGGTATAAATCATGGGGAAATTAGATTATCTACGAACAACTATATACTTACAACAGTTCAAACCACTTAAAAGTGGAGAAAATTAGAGAGATGATAAACCTTCATTTTATTACAAATGGCCAAGTAGTTTTCCAAAAGCTTCTTAGTTTGTTCTTTTTCCTCCCTTCTATGTGCCAAAACCACTTCAGCATTTGCTCGACTTGCAGGTAGTTTCCCCACTGCAACAATTAGCATAGGACTTGTAAAGCAATCAATGCAGAATCATAATAATTTCTGTTCCTCAAGAAATGTAAATTTACACAACAAAAGATCTTGATAAATACTAAAAACCCAATTTAATTCCTTAAATTTCTTATTTTTCTAAGAATTTTGTAACAAAGAAAATTAACAATGGAAGTGAGATAGATAGAGAGAGAGTTACATAGAGTTGGTATTGAGAGAGAAGGCTGGTGAACATAAAGAATACAAATTTCTTTGCACCAAAATCGTTTTACACTCCATTGAATCAAGCTCACACCTTTCTCTACAGATTTCCCTACAGCAACGTACACTTTTTCACTACCACCGCCATCACGGCCACCGCCATCGGCCTCTTCGATAATATCTAGAAACTGGGTACTTACTGTCCTGTCACAAACAGCCCGGAAACCACCCGGAGAAGAAAACCCAGAAAACGATTCTTGTGTCAGGTGGGCAGGTTTCAAAAGTTGCATTCTTTCCAAAAACAAAAGGAAAAGGAGAAAACAAAGAAATCTTCTTTATGGGACTAGAACCGTGAATAATTTAAATATTTGTGTGGCAAGAAAGCATCAGAAAAAGTGAGATTTTGAGGAAACTGAAATCCCATTTTCTGTTAATTTATTAATTATTTGCTTTTGTTTTGAAAGAACAAAGAAGAAGTTCATTTCTAGGAAAAAGAGTTTCTTTTTTTTTTCTCTACCCTTGACTTTTGGTTTTGACTTGTAATAAAGCTTTTTTTTTTATAATTAAATTTCTTTGATTTCTCTTCATTTAATTAATATGTTTACAGTTCAATTCAGAGAGTTATATTATTCTCCAAATCATGTTGATCAAATCTCAAATTTTTTTATATTTATATTAACTATAATTATCTTTAATATAATTTTTTGATTTAACACCTTTTTTGAAAAATAATTCAAAAAGTAAATAATATTTAATAATATTTATTGATATTTATTAATTTATATGTAATTTTATAAAAATAAATAAAGTATATATTTATCTAAATTTAATTTAATTTATTTATATTATATTAATTAATTTGATTTGAATGTTATAAATTTTACTCTTTAAAATAATATATAACATTGATTGCGTTTTGTTTTTATTAGTTGCAAATCGTATTACTTATATATACAATATAGTATGAATTAATCTTTAAATTTTATTGAAAAAAGGTCACACTTGAATCTTGCAAATTTCAAAAGGTCTTGTTCCATATATTATTTTTAGGTCCTTTTACAAAAATACATAAAATTCTTTCAAATATTACGAAAATAAGAAAATTTACTTTTTTAAAAAATAAGGATGTTAAAAAATTATTTTTAAAAATATAACTTTTTTAAAAATTCATGAAAAAAGATACCCATGTAAAAAAAATATTAAAATGATATAATTTTAATATAAGTTAAGTATTTAAAATATATTTTTATAAAAAAATATATTATATATTAAAAATAAGAAGCTTAAAAAAATACAAAAGATAAAAAAAATTATATTGTTGAAAATAAAACAAATTAGAGAACAATTTTGAAAAAAGAAAGTTAGAAAAATAGTTTTGTGATTATTTTTCCATTCCCATAAAAAATGAAAATATTTTATAAAAATACGCTAAACTTGTAAATAACCCTCATTTATATATATATATATATTAAATAAGACGCATTAATAATTATTAAATACTATAATTAATACATGTCATATGTAAAATCATCAAATTTAAATATCATTTATCCTCATATCATTTTATTACAAATAATATTTATTATAATAAGAGAGATAATAAATCATACTACAAATTGAAAATACTAAATATCTATTAAATTTAATTTAATTTAAAATTTTTAAAATTGACAAATAATTGGTTTAATTTGTTTTAGAGATATTAAAATTTGCAATTTCTGAAAATTAAAATAGTAAAAAAAGAAAATAAATTTTAATTTGATTTAATTTAAAAAGAATAAAATGGGAAGAACATTATGGAATGATGGATAGATGTAAATATATTTGAAGAAAGTGAGAAAAAATATAGTAATATTATTTGGGATAATTAGGAATATAAGGTCACCTAACCACGCATCCATATACCTTTTTGAAAAGCAGGTAGGAATAATATTATTTATTATATATATTAAAATATTTGAATGTATGTTACACATGTTCATTAAATGATGTGTTGACTGGATGCTTTTATTGTTTCTTGTAATATTTAATGAAAGGGTAAATTAAAGTCTTTATTTTTTAAGAATATAATTTTACGCAGATATTAAAACTTGCTATTAAATCAAGACCCGTATTGGAATTTATTTGAATGATTTTGTAATTTTAGTTTTAAATTAAAACATTTATTTCTATATTTCATTATGTAAAATAATTGATATTAATATATAAAAATTCTATAAATTCAAATATCAGGAGAACTAGTTGTGCAGTATTAAATACGTTTCATCTTTTACGTGATTAAAAGTAAGTATGACTTCATTCTCAACCATTGAATTTTAAATCTAGATATAAATTACATGATTTTAAATTAAAGATATTTGATGTTTTTTCCTGATTTTTTATTTAAAAATTATAAACATATTTTATGGGAAAAAAAAGGCGGCCAACGAGTCATTACTCGGAGAGTTTCGAAGCAATTTCTGTACCCTGAATGCTATGAATTTAGCCCGATATTTGACTACCAACAAATCCTTCTGAAAATGTCCAAATTTTAATGAGTTTTTCATATTAAATTTTTATTTATTTTAATAAAATATTTTTATTTTCGTTTAGTGTATAATTAATCATTTATTAAATTTTATATTGTAGATATCAAAAAAATTCAGATTAATTTTTGGATCAATTAAATATATATTTTGATCTATGAAATTAATTAGATTAAATAATTATTTTAATCTAATAAATAAAATATATTTTATGCATCAATTAAACAAATAGTTTTGATCTATAAAATAATTAGATTGAATAATTATATTAATCTAATAAATTAAATAGATTTTAAACTAATTAAAATTATCCGATTTATTATCTAAATTTAAATTATTTTAATAGTAAGATAAATACTATTAAAATAATAAATAAATGAAGTCATAATTGTTTTGAAATGAGGATAGGGGTTAAATCTGTAAATTCTTTATCTTTTAAATCATTATAAATAGGAGGCCTCCATTCATTCCAAAACACACATTTTGGAAGCCAAAAGCCAAAAGCAACAAGAAGCTCACAAGCTACAAGCTCTCCAAGCCTTCAAGACCTCAAGGTGTTCTTCAAGTTTATCAAGACATTCAAGAAGTCCATCAAAGTGTTCATCAAGTTTATCAAGGTGTTCTTCCTCCAAGGTGAAATTTGATTCAAGATTAAGCCCCTAAAGCACTTGAATCATGTTCTTCATCAAAAATCAAGTTTAATTCAAGATCAAGCTACAAAAGCTCTTAAATCAAGTTCTTGCTTTGAAATTCAAATCGAAGTTATAGAATTTTTTAGAGATTGTAAACCACTTGGCGTGCCAACATTTGTAGTACGCAAAATCTATAAAACAAAATGAATTGAATTAGAAATTGAGCAATAAATAATTTTATTAATTTGAAATGGGTTACAATCTCTAAAAAATTATATAACTCCGATTCGAATTTCGAAGCAAGAACTTGATTCAAGGGCTTTTGTAGCTTAATTTTGAATTAAACTTGATTTTTGGTGAAGAACACGATTCAAGTGCTTTAGGGGCTTGATCTTGAATCAAATTTCACATTGAAGGAAGAACACCTTGATGAATTTGATGAACACCTTGATGGACTCCTTAAATGCCTTGATGAACTTGAAGAACACTTTTGATCTTGAAGAACACCTTGGTCTGGAAGGCTTGGAGAGCTTGTAGCTTGTGAGCTTTTAATTGTTTTGAAGTGAGGATAAGGTTTAAATCTATAAATTCCTTATCTTTCAAATCACTACAAATAGGAGGCCTCCCTTCATTTCAAAACACATATTTTGGAAGCCAGAAGCAACAAGAAGCTTACAAGCTACAAGCTCTCCAAGCCTTCAAGACCTCAAGGTGTTCTTTAAGATCAAAGGTGTTCTTCAAGTTCATCAAGGCATTCAAGGAGTCCATCAAGGTGTTCATCAAGTTCATTAAGGTGTTCTTCCTCCAAGGTGAAATTTGATTTAAGATCAAGCCTCTAAAGCACTTAAATCGTGTTCTTCATCAAAAATCAAGTTTAATTCAAGATCAAGCTACAACCTTGAATCAAGTTCTTGCTTTGAAATTCGAATCGGATGATTTAAATTCTTTGTTATAGAATTTTATATTAGAGATTGTAACTTGCTTCCAATTAATAAATTTATTTGTTGCTCAATTTCTAATTTAATTCATTTTTATTTTATAGATTTTACGCACTATAAATTTTGGCACGTCTAGTAGGACCCTCTTTACCTCTCATCTCCAATTTCAAAAAAAAAAGAAATGAAATCTTCAAAATCAATGGCATCCAAGAAGACCGACTCCATAGCACCAAGGAAGTACAACCTTCACTCAAGAGCTGCTCAAGTCCAAACTCATATCCCATCGCTTAGTGGATCAAATGCTACTAATAGTCCCAACACCACAACAAAGATAAAGTCGATCATACAGTTATATGAGCAACAACAAATGACGCCTTTGCCAAAGATGGGAGTAAAAATTAGAGTATCAAAGGAATCTAGTTTCTTATCCTTGCTAAAGTCTTGTGACAAGGAAGAAATTCAAGGTGGAAGTTTCACTCTACAATCAAATCTGTAAATTTCTTCTCTAAAAAGTCATGGTGGCATTATGTCTGTAATGATGACCAACACTACTTCACTCGAAAAACAAGTTGCCAACTTAACCGAATTAGTAGAGGAGCTCATGAACAAAACCTAGGAAAAAGATGATGAAATTGCATCTTTGTCTGCAAAGCTAGCAAGCGTGACTGGGAAGGCTATTACTGAAGTAGTATCTAACCAACCAGCTAATCAAAAAAAAGAGGAAGGTGCTTCAGCAACAAAGGCTGCAAGTAGCACTCAAGTAGTGGCCAATAACCTAATCTCCATAATTCAGTTGGAAGAGCTTATTAAGAAAGCTATCAAGGAGCAAGTTGAGTTATCTGTGTAGCTTTCTTACTCGTATGCAAAGTCATACACCCCTCAGATTGACCTCATAAAGATGCTAATAAATATTCCAGTACAAGATTCGAACAAAGGCAAGGAGAAGTTAGAGGGGTGTAAGGTTGTCAAGCCTAATGTGAAGCCTGAGAATAAGCAATCATTAGTTGTAAGCTCTATTCTAATCAAGATCAACTCTAAGGTTGGAAAGAAAAAGGAGATGAAGCCGATTGCTTTCCAACTCAAGAAAGGAAGATTGCTTCTCTGAAGGAAAGACAAGAAAAGAAATACCCTTTCCCTGATTCTAATGTTTCAAGTATGCTTGATGATTTACTTGAAGCTAAACTCATCAAGCTCCTACCAATGAAACGTCCGGAGCAAGCCAATCAGAGTAAGGATGCAAATTATTGCAAGTACCATCGCTTACTAGGCCATCCAGTGGAAAGGTGCTTTGTGTTAAAAGATAAAATTATGAAGTTAAAAGCACAAGGTATAATTACTTTCGATGAGGAGGAAGCACGTTCAAATATGATCACCACTAGGGATTTGAGCCTTCAAGCATTTTCTTTGGTGAAAATTAGTTTTGGGTCCTTTAAACCCATAACTATTGAAGTTCCTTGCATTCAACACTTGGTGATGCATTAAGAGGCATTTCAGTCAAGTCGTGATATAAGAAGTAAAAATTCAAGTAATTCTAATGATGAAGGGTGGATTCTTGTGACATGACAAAGGAGTCAACACAAGAGTTTATCAAAATCAAGCCCAAGTCCTCGAAAAGCCAAAGTGAAGAAAAGATCACCAAAGGCTTTAAATAAACCTAAGGCAAAAAAGTCAAAGGCTAAGAGATCAAGAAAGGCATCTTTGTTCCCTCAACTTGATTTTGAATTTGAGCAAGAACCAAGGATGCCCATCACCTTAGCTGATTGCATGCCTGAAGTTTTCACATGTTATCAAGTGGAGGAAGAAGAAGACTCAAGGGTGCAAGAAGAAGCTGAGGATAAAGAAGTTTGTTCTCATCGCAGCACCTGTAACTCATATACAGAACAAATCACCCTCTTTAAAGATGATATGTTGTTAGGCTCAAAATTTCATATCCGTCCATTATTTATTACCGGGTTCATTCGAGAGCAAAAGATAAAAAGGATTCTGGTAGACGATGGTTCAACTGTGAATATTCTTCCTTTAAAGACATTAAAATAGCTTGGCATCCTAATGGATGAGTTGATGCAGAGCCGGTTGATGATTCAAAGATTCAACCAAGGTGATCAAAGAGCAATGGGCAAGATCCATCTCGACTTATACATTAATGAAATGAAATCAAGTGCTCTATTCCATGTCATTGATGGTAAAATAACATATAATATGTTGGGTCGGCCATGGATTCATGAAAATAAGGTGGTGCCTTCAACACTCCATCAATGCTTCAAGTATTGCAAGAATAATGAGGTAAAAAAGGTGGTAGCTGATACGAATCCTTTCAATGAAGCCGAGTCATACTTTGTAGATGCTAAATCTTACTTAGAGATAAGCGTGATGAAGGAGTTACAATTTGAGCCTAAAGCAGCTAAGGAATTGGTAAAGAATGACTCTTCTAAAGTCAAGAAAGGAGTAGCTTTATTTCCAACTGAGGGGAAGAGGGAGCCTTCAATCCAATTAAATAAGTTTATGAAGGAGAATCAAAAACTGCATTATGTTCTACCTTCAAGGAGAAAAGAAGGGCAAGCCTCATTTAAAGCCAAAGAGGATGCTAAGTAAGACTTATAAGACTTAGTCCTTCCATTGACAAAATTGGCAATATCAAAAGTAGCTACACCACCATTATTGGGGCTTATCCAACCATCACAAGGATCATCGGTGGAGCAAGGAGAACTTCTAATAAAAAGAGTAAATGGATTTGATCCAAATGCCTATAAATTATTTGCTAAAGCTGGAATGGGTGAGAAGGCTACAGCCTTACTGATAAAGGAACTAGAGCCTGGAAAAAAAGAAGACCTATCTGATGGAATTCATAAAGTTTGGAAGGTGAGGGAAGCAACTCTAAAGACTTCAAGAGAAGCTCTAGGGTACAATGCATCCAATCCTTTAAAGTTAAAAATCCATAAAGGGACCTCATAATACATTTCAGCAGGAGATGAAGAAAATCCAATGGAAGTTCCAAAGATGTCAGTTTTTGATTGACTGGGAACCGCTTCAAATCGAGTTTCAGTTTTTGATCATCTTGGGGCTCAAGATAATTCCATGCCTAGCCAAAGTTCAGTTCATGATAGGCTTGGAATTTCAAAAAATAAAGCAAAGATGAAATTCAAGAAGAATTCACCTTTATAAGTGGACTACAAGGAGGTTAAGAGCAAATTTCCTTCTCATATGAAGCATCAAAGTCAATAGGTGGTTAAGGCTGGTGAAACACTAATAGCTAAACAGCAAACAGTTATGATCACATGCTCGACATCGAGTCAATATTGTGAAGATGATGACATAGCCACTTCTTTGCACTTGAGTGTAACTAAAATTGATAATAAAGATTCAGTGGTTGAGGAAAGCAAAGAAGAAGCTCCACCAGCTTTTGAAGAAGGGAACAAGACCACAGTTGATGAATTAAAGAACATTGACTTGGCATTCGATGACACTCCCCGTCCTATTTTTTAAGTGAAAATTTAGCTCAAGAAGAGGCTAAGGACTATAAAAACTTTATCTTGGAGTTTCATGATGTCTTTGCATGGTCTTATAAGGAAATGCCTAGACTTGATCCCAAGGTCGCGGTTCATCACTTGTTAATCAAAAAGGGGGCAAAGGTGATTAAACAAGTTCAAAAGAAGTTTCGACCAGAATTACTTCCGTAAATTGAGGTTAAAGTCAATAAGTTGATTGATGTTGGCTTCATTGAAGAAGTCAAATACCCGACTTGGATTTTGAATATTGTTCTAATAAGAAAGAAGAATGGAAAACTTTGAATCTGCGTAGACTTTCATGACCTTAATAATGCTTACCCAAAGGATGATTTTCCATTACCTCTAATTGAGATCATGATTAACTCTACAATAGGTTATGAGAGGTCATCATACCTTGATGGATCATCTGGATACAATCAAATTCCTATGGCAGCAGAAGATGCTAAAGCTATAGCTTTTCAAACTTCAAAGGAGATCTATTGCTACAAAGTCATGCCTTTTAGATTGAAAAAGTAGGTGCAACATACCAACAGGCTATGCAAAAGATCTTTGATGACATGCTTCATAAAAATAGTGAATGTTATATGGATGATCTTGTGGTAAAATCAAGGAAGGCTACTGATCATTTGCAAGACTTACGACAGGTATTCGAGTGTCTTCCAAAATATAATTTAAAGATGAATCCTTTGAAGTGTGCCTTTGGGTTATCAGCTAGAAAGTTTCTTGGCTTTATTATGAGGCATTGAGGGATCAAGACTGATCATTCTAAAATTAATGTCACCCTTAAAATGCCAGAACCAAGAAACATTCATGAATTGAAGAGCCTCCAAGGAAAATTGGCCTATATTAGAAGGTTCATCTCAAATTTGATTGGAAGGTGTCAACCTTTTAGTCATTTGATGAAAAAAGATGTTCCTTTTAAATGGGATAAAGCATGTGCTAATGCCTTTAATAGCTTGAAAGCTTATCTTCTGAACCCACCTGTGCTAAATGCACCAATAATTGGACGGCCTCTGATTTTATATACATTAACAAATGAGCGACCTTTAGGGGTTTTACTGGCACAGAAAAATGATGAAGGAAAGGAGGATGCGCTCTACTACCTTAGTAGAATGATGAATGGAGCTGAACTAAATTATTCTCCCATTGAGAAGATATGCTTAGCCTTAATGTTTGCTATTAAAAAATTAAGGCATTATCTATAAGCTCGTACTACGCACTTAACTTTGAAGGCAGATCCTATCAAGTATACACTGTCAAGACCTATCCTATCAAGAAGATTAGCTAAATGGGTAGTCTTGTTATAAGAATTTGAGATTGTCTACGTAGCTCAAAAGGTAGTTAAAGGCCAAATTCTTGTTGATTTTCTAGCTGATCATCCAATTCCTGATCATTGGGAGTTTTTTGATAACCTTCCAGATGAAGAAATTTTCTTTATAGAAGTTCCAAAACTTTAGAAGATGTTCTTTGATGGAGCAGCTAAGCGAGATGGGGTAGGAGTTGGGATTTTTTTCCTTAATCTTGAAGGTGAAGTTCTTCCATTTGCATTTACCATTAAAGAAAAATGCTCAAATAACATGGCAGAGTATCATGCCTTGATCCTTGGATTGGAAATGGTGGCTAACATGGAGATTGAAAATATTGAAGTATTTAGAGATTTAAAGTTGATTATCAATCAAGTTCTCTCATTGTATGAAGTAAAGAAAGCTGATTTGTTGCCTTATTATGAGGATGCTTCAAAGCTGCTTAATCAATTTGATAACTTCTCAATCAAGCATGTACCACGAGATGATAATCAATAGGCTGATGCTTTAGAGAACTTAGCATTGCTATTGTCATTACCAAATGGTGTGGTTGAAGTTCCTATATGCAAAAGATGGATTGTGCCATCATCACTTCAACTTGAAAATGAAGGTGAAAAAGAGATGGTGAATCATGTTGCTGCATATAAGACTGACACAGAAGATTGGTGACAACCGCTTATTGATTATTTGGAGCATGGAAAGCTGCCCAAAGATGCACGCCACAAAACTAAAGTCAGGAGGTGAGCTTTAAGATTCATTTACTATAAGGGAACTCTTTATAGGCGTTCCTTTGATGGTATCTTCTTGCGTTACCTTGGAGAAAATGAAGCTGCTAAAGCTGTACAAGAAGCACACTTGGGGTGTGTGAGGCTCATCAAGCTAGTCCAAAGCTTCACTTTTAAATTAAAAGAATGGGGTATTATTGGCCTACAATGATGAAAGATTGCATGAAATATGTTAAAAGATGTCAAGAGTGCCAATTTCATGCAAACGTGATACGCTAACCTTCAGAACCACTTCATCCAACTATTGCATCTTGGCCTTTTGATGCTTGGGGACTCGATGTGGTAGGACCTTTACCAAAAAGCTTAGGTGGTCATCTTTACATCATGGTTGCGACAGATTATTTCTCTAAATGGGCTGAAGCTATAGCATGTAAAGAAGTGAAAGGGGAGACAGTTGCAAGCTTTATTCGAACAAATATTATTTACTGGTATGGTGTGCCTCGTTACATTATAACAGATAATGGTAGGCCATTTTATAACAAGACAATGGATAAGTTATGTAAGCGGTTTAACTTTAAGCAACATTGCTCTTCAATGTATAATGTGCTAGCTAATGGACTTGCTAAAGCTTTCAACAAAACTTTATGTAATCTCCTTAAAAATATTAAAAGTTGATCAAAAAAAGATTGGCATGAAAGAATGGGAGAAGCTTTATGGGCTTATCGGACCACATACCTGTCGCACCCTAAATTCTGAGTCTCTCGGACTGATTGGGATGAACCGGGTCTATTCCATCACTGTTTTGCCTTCACGGGCATTCCTGGTTCACCCTGGTACGGTTCAGGGTTCGGTTTAGGGTTGCTTGTAGGCACTTTTA
>CANYBF010348191.1:0-11296 GCA_948192965.1 Dalechampia spathulata
GGTTTACCTAATTCAAAATCAATATTAATCTTTTATTAGTAATTAATTCATCCTTAATCATTCTTATAATTATATACCACTGAATTGTTCAATCTTATATCTAATTTGATTTATATTATTTATTACTAAACATTTATCATAATAATATCTTATTAGATCTGGTTTGAAGTCATACTCAATTTAAAATTGTTTAATCATCATTTTCTATTTAAATTTTATTACTCTCTTACTTCTGATATTAATTAATCATTTAATAACTTATAATTACCTTATCACTATTAATTTATAACACTGTCATTATTATAATGCTACATATTTAATTTTATAACTAATTTTATCCCATTATAAACTGCTTCTTATTACTTAACTATGATGGCATTTTAATAAGATAATTAATAACATATTATTTAATTGTGTCTTATCTTACCTCTTTTTATATCATAGTTAAAAATCTGTAAAAACAGTTTATATCATTTATCTCTTATTAAGAACCAAAACATGTTATTTAAAAACAAGTTCTTATCTTATTTTGAATTTTTAAGCATATAAGTATTTATCAAACAGCTAATATTTAAAACATCTATTTATTAATTTATTATCATTTAAACACTAATTTTGAATTTATAATATCTTAAGCATATAGTAAGAATATCCAGTATCAAAATTCATAAATCAGGTATTTAATAACTCTTAAATAGTTTCCTGCTAAAATATTCCTTAATAATCCTAATGTCATATAACCAATTAATGACTTTACTAGTAACTTTTATTTAATCCTTTAATCTATCATATTTAATAATATCCAAAAATTATATCAATTCATGCTTAAAGTTATGTAATTTCTCAGTATCAGGTTTCTGATATTTGTTTAAATCATCCTTCATTAACATGTCTCACAACCAGTTAATAATATAAACTATAATCTTACTTAATTATTCTTCTGTCATTTATGCTTAATCCTAGGTCTTATAGCATTAGATACAACTGCTCAACAGTTCAACTTTTATCACTTCATATTACAATATCAATTATTTACTATAACCATCCATATTCATCATGTCTTAACATATTCAATAACCATGGCTTATGTATAACCTTATATCATATTCTTACTTAATTCTTTACTTAACCATTTCAACTTAAATACCATCTAACCTTTAACTTAAATATTCAATGAAATTATTTAAGTATATTAATTCTTTAATTCTTGTCTATATAATCCCTTAATACTTCATTATTCATGTTTTATTTCTTACTTGAAATCTCATTAAAATCATATTACATCACTTAATTATTAACTAAATAAACTTCTTAAATTATTTAACATACTTAAACCATTATTCATTTAAGTCTATATAAGAATTATAACCATATACTTCATTAGAATTCCTTAACATTAATAAATGCATCTTAAATTACTTATTTAAATCATCACTTAACCTCATTATATCATTCTCTTATTGACTTAAATAAACCTTTCATAACACTCTTTATACTTAATAATCCTTTTGGTCCTTATTTAAATTCATCCTAAATCTTAGTAACTCACCTTAGGTTATATCTTATCATAAGCTCAATTTAAGTCAACATTCTTTGACTTTTATTAACCTAATTTATATTATTTATCCATAACTTAATTAAACCTTTAAAACACAATTAATTTGCTTAACTTGGTATCCATTTTGATCCTTTTTCATAACATGGCCAAATACTCCATAATTTTAACACCTAACTTGTCAATTTCATCATAAGTCCATATGACCTTATTTTACTTAATATCAGCCTTAACCATCATATTAATACTTTTATTTATCTTTATTTCTTTTATTATATCCTTAAATTAACTTAAAAGAATACATATTAGTTTATTTTTAAAATCCATATACTCAAAAATAAAAATTAAGCTTTAATTCACCAATTAGCTTCCTTTATGCCTAATTTAGTATATACACCTTAAGCTGCTTAATAATTCATCATTATGAATTTCATTTAACCTTAATTAGAATTAAATTTATTAAGTCATACTTAAAATTTATCATTAAATTCAAAATTCTTAAGTCGTATACCCTTAAAATGGCATTAAGCCATAAATCATCCATTTTAACTTATCTTAAGCTTGTTTTTATTTATCCTCTTTATTAAAAATCTTCTATTTTTAGTAAATTATTATATAAATCTCATTTTAAGCTTAGTATGTATTAATTTATCCATTGATTTATTTGGCCAACATGGAAAAATCATGACACACTCACCCACACAACACAAATCCTTTTATTTTTATTTCATGTGTCTTTACAATCCTAAGCTTTCTAATCATCAAATCAAAACCAAAAACCATCAAATATACTATGTACCATTCGACTAAAACTTGAATCCCACCAAATATTCATAAAATCATTCAATCAACCAATAATTCATACTTACTCATACTCACCTTTGACCCAATAACCAAATCTCCACCTAAAAGCAACTTCCTTTGAATATATGCTATGGATTTTGTATGGTTCTTCACCTTTTTACTTCCTCTTTGTAGATCTACAACTTTAACCTACATGCATACAAAAAAATAAGTTAGATCAAACCATAGAAAGAAGATTTAGTTTATAGAAGTTTCAGTTTTTCATCAAAATAAATGGTTCTTCATGATTTTTTAGTACAACTTGAAAATCCATGAAAGAAGGGTTTCAGTCTTCATTAAAACAAAGAAAAATAGAAAGTCTGTTGACCTTACCTTGAAGTATTCATGTGAAACTAGTTAAATTATGAAGGATCCGGACCAAAAGAGGATGAAAAATTTGCAAACTCCAACTTCTCAAAGAGAGTAACTTTGGTTTTAAGACTTTAAGAAAGGAAGCATTGTCACTATTTAAAAGTTAAGAAAATGGAACCATTTTGACATAAACTTGAATTAAACACATTTACCTTAGATAATGTTTGAGGTTTGAAGAAAATAGAAGGATAAAGATTCGACCTTAGTGCTTTAAATGGACATGCATGCGCTCCTTAAGGTAGTTTAAAGGAAATAGAAGTTTCTTGCCTTTAGGTTAAGCTATTCATTTAAAGCTTGTAGGATTTATTAAGTTTCAAAAGAAAGATGGAGAAGGAATGAAGAAGATGTCTGCTACTTTGAGGGAAAAGGAAGAAGACCAAAGTTAGGAAAAGAAAGAAGAGGATAAGGAAGAGATAAGATGAAAAATGAGAGGTTGTGAGAGAAAATGAGGTATGGAGGATAAAGATTTTGGCCAGATGGGTAATTGATAAATAATTGAGTGAAATTAAATCCAAATGAGAGGAAAAATTTGGATGGATGAATCTCATTTTGACAAATTCTCATTTTAGTCCCTAAATAACACCAAACTACCCCTTTTAGTACCTAAACTTAAGTATTTTCTTGCATTTATTTTTAAATCCTCCAATCATAACTTAAATATACTCTAACACCTTTTATTTTAATTGCAAATACCATCCATCAATTCTCCAAACCAATTAAATTAATATTCTTACATTCTCCTCCATCCACTAATACCTTTTCCATTTCCAATTTCCTATATAACTTTTTCAAATACCAATCCCACTTCTATTTATTTATCCTAATTCAAATATACTTTGACTTACTCTATTATAATTATATATTCATCTATTTGTTTATTTTCATATCATTAATTTAATTATCATGCATTAATGATATCATAATACCACTTTATGACATCATCATGTCATCTAAATTTAAAATTACTAATTTTATTTTTCTAATATTATTTAATCATACTAACTCATAATTAATTCATAATTATTCATTTTCTAATGAAATTCACAATTAAATTCACTTGCTTACATCATGCTTACCTCATATCACTCAATTATGACATCATAATTAATTTTTAATTCAAATTTTTCAAAATTTGTATATATCTAATTTAAGTTAACACAAACACTTTGATCATTGTCAATTAATCAAATTAAGTGTTTTTAATATTGAAAACATTGATTTAATATCATTTAGTGGTCCGTTTCCGTGGTTTCGACAAAATTCCCAATTTTCAACTTTAGAGCGATATACTCCAATTTCATCATATACTTATCATCGTACTCATAATTTCACTTCATTAGCACACCAATAAAATATAAAACAAGATATTTCAACCATTTCATGAATGCAAAGTATGTGTGCTCATTTCAGGATGTGATAGAACCATTATAAGCCGTCGAATGTATTGCCATTTCCATAGAGATTTCATTTGGTATTAGAGCATTGATGCTCATTAGCATTAGAAGTAAAATTCTGGAGCAAAAGATCCTATAGCAACCAGTGAAAGTAAATCATTTACAAGACCCCCCTTCTTCAATGGAACTGATTATCCGTATCGGAAGCACCAGATGGAAGTTTTCTTGGATAGCGACGGAATTGAACTATTCAACTTGATGGTGAATGAGTTATTACCTCCAATAATTACAATTGATGGTGTTGTTTCTCTTAAAGCTAGAGAATATTAGACCAAGGAGGAATTGAAAGTAAATTTTGGAATAAAAAGGTGATGAATATAATGTATTGTGCTATAAGTCATGAGAAATATGGTCGAGTATAACATTGTGTCACGGTAAAGTAAATATGGACTGCTTTGGAGACTCATCATGAAGGAACCAATCAAGTTTGAAACAAGAAAATTCAACTACTAATATATCAATATGAGTTGTTCATAATGAAGGCGAATGAGTCAATTTCTAAAATGTACAATAGACTCACGGTGATCACAAATGGCCTAATAAAGCTTGGTAAGATGTATCAAAAAGAATACATCAACAATAAAATTTTGTAGGTGCTACCTAAGAAGGATTGGGAGGCTAGAGTAATATCCATTGAAGAAGCAAATGACTTATCGGTTCTGTCAACTGATGTACTTCTAGGGAAACTCTTTACACATGAGATTACATTAAAATAAAGAGTTGAGGAAGACAAGCAGAGAGGGATTGCATTTAAGGCTTCAAAAGAAGAAGATGCCTCTTACACAAGCGAAGGGAAATCAATGATGAAGTAGCCCTCCTCTTCAAAAATGTCAAGAATGTTCTTATGCAGAAGAAGAAGATTGAAAAGGATGGCAAGAAGCCATTCGAGCAAAGAAGGGACTTAAACTGAAGGGATAACTTTTAAAGGAATCAAGCTATTTGGTATAAATGCAATAAGTCATGACATATGAGGAATGAATGCCCTCGTCTCAACAAACCATCCAAGCCTTTCAAAAAGAAGGCATTGAAGGCTAGGATGATGATAGTGAATCAAATGAGGAGGTGTCTAGTGATAAAGGAGCAACTAATTTTTACTTCATGGCATTCTTGGATGATGAAGAAAATGATGAGGTAACCACATCATCTCAATCTTATTATAGTAATAATGAACTTGATAATGATGATGATTGTGGTGCATTAGAAGAAATTTTAGGAAAGTATGAAGACTTAGTTAAGAAGCATCAATTACTTAAAAGTAAACATGCATCCATTTCAAAAGAGAAAACCATTTTACAAAATGAATTTGATTCTTGTAAAATAAAACTTGAAAATCTTGAAAAGGAAAATAAGTTTTTAAAGGATGAAAATGCTAAGATTTTAAAAGAAAGAGATTTATTGAAAGATAACCTTTCTAGATTTGAACAAGGTGGTGTTAAAATCAATTTTATTTTGAAACACCAAAAACTTAGTGGTAACAAAGAGGGTATTAGATTTAATCAAAACTCTTCAACATAAAAACCAAAGGATGTTAAAAAGAAAAATGTTAATCCTAAAATAAATAAAATGCATGCTAATAAGGTACATCATTATTCATGTTCATGCAATCATAATCATTCTCATGTATCCAAAAGGAAATATATGCATAATCATTCTAGATTTAGGAATGCCATATGTCATTATTGCAATAGAAAGGGACATACAACCAATAGATGTTTTATTAGGAAGATGCATTGGAATGATGATATAAATGCTATTAACCCTTAAGCATCAAAATTCATTTGTGTTTAATAGGTATGCTTGAGATCCAAGATTAGTGAAAATAAATGGTACGTTGATAGTGGATGCTCAAGGCATATAATCAGTAATTCAAGCCTCTTCTCAAACCTTGAAGAATATAAGGGAGGCAATGTCACCTTTAGGGATAATGCCAAAGGTAAAGTTATTGGAATTGGTAAGGTCGGTAAGGATTTTAAATTTTTTATTAACAAAGTTTCATTAGTAGAAGGACTAAAACATAACTTGCTTAGTATTAGTCAATTGTGTGATAATGGTTTTAAAGTTATGTTTGATCTAAAAGGTTGTTTTGTTTATAGGATTAGTGATGATAAACTAGTTTTTCAAGGAGATAGAATAGAAAACATTTATATGACTGATTTAGATTTTATTCCTAATAAAAATATGAAGTATCTTATTTCTATAAGTGAGGATTCATGGCTTTAGCATAGAAGGCTTCGACATGCTAGCTTCAAAAGCATTGGTGATATCGGGAAGAATGAACACGTGGTAGGACTTCCAAAGATCAAATTTGTAAAGGATAAGGTATATGAAGCTTGCTAAATCGGAAAACAGGTAAAATCCTCATTTAAGGTGAAAAATAAGGTAACTTCTTCTAAACCCCTTCAATTGTTGCATATGGATTTGTTTAGACCAACTAGAGTAGCTAGTTTAGGTGGTATGCATTATGCAATTGTTATTGTTGATGATTACTCAAGGTTTAATTGGATTTCATTCTTAGCTCATAAAGATGATGCATTTAATGCTTTTCAAAATGTAACTAAAAGAATGCAAAATGAAAAGGGTCATTACATTTTTTCCGTAAGAAGTGATCATGGAAAAGAGTTTCAAAATGAAAGCTTTAAATCATTTTATGAATTACATGGCATTCATCATAATTTTTCATCTCCTAGAACGCCTTAATAAAATGGGGTAGTTGAAAGGAAAAACCAAACTCTTTGTGACATGGCACGTATAATGCTTAATGAGTATCAATTACCATCTTAGTTTTGGGCTAAAGTGGTCAATACCGCTTGTTATGTCATAAATCGAGTTCATTTAAGAAATATTTTAAACAAAACCCCTTATGAGCTATGGAATGGTAGAAAACCAAGAATTTCATATCTTAGAGTATTCAGATGCAAGTGCTACATTTTAAATACCAAGGATAACCTTGGAAATTTTGATTTAAAAACTGATGAAGGTTTATTTTTAGGATATGTAACTTCTAGTAAATCATATAAGGTGTTCAACAAACGTTCCTTGGTTGTAGAGGAATTTATGTTTGTTGTTTTTGATGAAACTAACTTCCTTAGTCCAAGAAAGGACATTGTTGATGATGATGTTGGAATTCTATTGAAATAAAGTGAAGAACAAGAGCGTCAACAAGAAGCTACACCTAAAGATGTTGATAAGGAAGAAGTAAATGATCTTCCTCCTCACCTAGCTACAACTCAAATTAAGCATCATCTTCCAAATGAGTGAAACTTCCCAAAAGGACACTCAAAGAAGCAAATCATAGGTGAAACATCAAAAAGGGTAACAACTTATTCTAAATTTAAAGATATCCATAATATCCTTGCTTTCATTTCTCAAATTGAACCTAAGAATGTGAATGAAGCTTTAGATGATGAAAGTTGGGTGTTAGCTATGCAGGATGAACTAAATCAATTTGATAGAAATAATGTATGGACTTTAGTACCTAAGCCTAGAGATGCATCTGTTATAAGAACTAGATGGGTGTTTAGGAATAAGCTTGATGAAAGTGGTGTCATTACTTGGAATAAAGCTAGGTTAATGGTACAAGGATATTGTTAAGAGGAAGGTATAGATTTTGATGAAACTTTTGCACCTATAGCTAGATTAAAGGCTATTAGAATGTTATTGGCATATGCATCTCACATGAACTTTAAACTTTTTCAAATCGATGTGAAAAGTGCTTTTTTGAATGGCTTTATCAATGAAGAAGTTTATGTTGCACAACCCCTTAGTTTTGAATTTCTAAATCATGTTTTTAAACTCACCAAAGTTTTCTCATTGATCATGGTTTATAAAAAGCAAGGCAAACACAATACTTTTCATTAAGCATTATAAACATGATATCTTTCTTATTCAAATATATGTGGATGATATCATATTTAGTACTACTAATGAAAAATTGTGCAAGGAATTTTCTATGTATGTAGGGAGAATTTGAAATGAGCATGATGGGAGAATTGAAGTATTTCTTAGGACTTCAAGTCAAGCAATGTGAAGATGGAATCTTCATCAATCAAGTTAAGTTCACATAATAAATGCTAAAGAAGTTTGGACTAGTAGATGAAAAACTGTGCAAAACTCCAATGAGCACTACTACAAAACTTTCCTTGGATAAAAGCGGCAAATAGCTTGATCAAAAGATGTATAGAGGTATGATAGGTAGTTTGCTTTACCTAACTACTTCCAGGCCTGATATTATATTTGTTATATGTATGTGTGCTAGATTTCAATCATCTCCTAGAGAATTGCATTTATGTACTATGAAATGTATTTTTAAATATTTGATTAGAACTATGCATTATGGCTTGTGGTATGCAAAGAATGATTCATTTGACTTGACTGCTTATTCTGATGCTAATTTTGCTAGAGATGTGTTTGATAGGAATACTACCTCTGGTACTTGTCATTTCTTAGGTAATTGCTTGGTTTCTTGGTTTAGCAAGAAGCAAAATTGTGTATCATTGTCTACTGCTGAATTTGAATACATATCCGCAGGTTGTTGTTGTGCTCAAGTACTTTGGATTCAATAACAACTAAGGGATTATAATGTTTGTGTTTCTTGCACCTCTATTAAATGTGATAATACTAGTGCTATAAATCTATCTAGGAATCCAATTCAACATTCTAGAACTAAGCACATAGATATTAGGTAACATTTTCTTCATGATAATGTGCAAAAAAGGAAGGTTGTATTAGAACTTGTTGATATAACTCACCAATTGACAGATATTTTTATAAAACCCCTTAGTGAAGAATGTTTAAACTTCATTAAACATGAGCTAGGAATGATAGATGGTTCATTTTTTAAGTAGGTGAACTTGGTGGACTTAAAAATTTTCAAGAAAATTCTTAGAATTCTTCAAAATTTTCTATTTTTTGGTCCCTGTACAGCCGTACCTATTTTTGTATGCCCATACAGATCCTTCTGCCTCAAATTCTGATTTTTCATTCAGCTCTCGTACGGTTGTACCATATCTTGGTACGCCCGTACGCATTTCAAAGCTATTTTTTAATAAAAATTGGTATGATCATATGATTTTTTGTACGCCAGCACACTTCCTATTTCAAAAATTAAAATTTTTAGTTGAGAGTTCTTGTACGGCCATATGCCATACTCGTATGCCTATACACGATGATGAATTCAAACATTTTTAGTTGGTATAGCCATATGCATCACCCGTATGCCCATACGCGATATGAAATTTCAAGGTGTTTTTGGTCCGTATGACTGTATGCCTTGGCCGTACGCTCATATGCGACTTTAAAAACCATTTTTAAACGAATTTTTTACATTCCAACTTTAGTTTTCTCTTAATTTCTCTCTCAAATTCCAGCCAAATCCTCTTAAACCAATATCAAAACACTCCAAACTTCATTGCTCACAATCCTGCTTGTCATTCTCGATGTGATTTTCTTCTCTTCTTTCGTTTTTAAATTTCAATTTTAACTGTTTCATTGCCTTTTAACATTATTTTCATTTTGATTTTCTGCCCAATCTAGGTTGTTTTAGCTCTAGGTTCTTTAGAGTTTATTGCTTAGGATTGTGTTTAGGTGATCTGTGTCAAATTTTATAAATTTCTACTCAGGTTCAGTTTTTGAGTTTTTCAAAACTCGTTGAAACTCTGCTGAAATTATGAAAATTTCTGATTTTTTGTCAACTTATTTGTATTTTACTTATTTTTTCATCATGTATGCTCCTGGCAATCATGGTGACTCTTCCTCACAGAGAGTTAAACACACAGTCCCTGCAGGCTCTAGCTTTCGTGGTGGCACTACCCCTGCTTCTGTAGTTAGGACCTCTATTCTGAGTGAGAAAGTATTCTCTCACTCTTGATTTGCATGTTGTCCTACTCTCTAATAGACCAGATTTGAGGATGATGTTCTGCGATATTTGACCAATGTAGGTTAGCCAAATTTTGCATTCTTGCGTAATCATTTCATTCAGTCTGTAGCTCTAGAGTTCCTATAGACTTTTTCTCTGTCTACCTCATTTTCTTGCACTTTTAGACTTTTCCGGAGACATCATTCTCTTTCTACCTCTAAGTTTGTTGCACTATTTGGTTTTCACATTGATGGCATTTCGAATGCCAAATCTATGATCTTTGATCGCAATTCTTTCTAGAGGGATAACTTAAACATGTTTTTTCAAATTGAACTTACATTGATTGCCAACATCAAAAAGGGGTAGATTGTTAGACCAAGGATTTTGATGTATGTGTCACATGTAAGTTAATTTAAGTTATTTGCTATTTTTAAGTATGTTTTTGTGAATGGTACAGGCTTTCCTGCTTTGGTACTGGCGTACCAAATTGTTTTATTGACCCTGACTTTTCACCCTCGTGCAATTTCAAGTTTCTGTTGATTCGGCTCGGTATTAGTCCATGATATCAATTCCGATTATGCATATATGCCTCTGTGGCTTCCCCTTGAGTATTCTGGGGCATAAAGTACATCGTAGTTGGTGGGGCCCACCAGGGGCATTGGGGGCCCGCTACCCTTATCAGCCCATTCTGTGTGTTCTGTGCACACATAACACATTTTCACTGATGCCTACACGAGGCACAACACTTAGCATGCCAAATGCCACATAACGAAGGCACTGGTGGGGCCCACCACCTTTGTCAACCCACTCTGAGTGTTTTTTATGCACAGAACACATTCTACATATTGCCTATGCGAGGCATAACACTTGGCACGCTAAATGCCACATTTTGAGCCATATAGCATTATCGGCTCAAAATGGGCCCACTAGTGGAACTCATCGTTCGGGGCCGAATTTAGTAAAACTCAAAACTACAAAGTGACTCAAAATATCGATTGCATCTCAGTCAACATGTAACTGTATTACATTTTACCCATACGAGGTGAAATACATGAATAGGGTGTATAGCACTATGCATATAACATATAGCAAAATAAAGCTGGCTAGGGTGCCCACTTTTGGCACGTATTAGGACTTGTTCCCGTGTCAAAATGGCTTGATACAAGTTTCCATTCCCAAGAATAAGTTACAGACATGAATTTCACATATTCATTTGCC
>CANYBF010348754.1:0-10346 GCA_948192965.1 Dalechampia spathulata
AAAACCTAAGTTTTATTTCCTAGTTTTCAAGTTAATTCAATTGGATTAATAGAAACAAACTAGGTGGCGACTCCACATCCACACTCTGCTTTCTCAAAAGGTAAAACCTGAAAATGGAAACGGACGGTCGCTCACAACTCAACTTGCCCAGGAACAATTATATCATCATACTGTGCACAACGGTAGGGATAGAACTCAACCTACCATCGAAGAGGGATCAAACTTAACCTACTTTGTAAATCTCATCAATTATTAGTTTATATAAATAAACTAATGCCTCCCTTGTATCCCTTTTTATATACTTTATATATATATATAACTGTTCCTCTCTTATTCCTCCAAAATATCATGCTAATGATTTATGATGCATAAATTTATTACGTATGTGTTTATATAATGATGGCATAGCTGTAAATCAATAACATCTTAAAATACGTCAATATATCATATATCCAACATTAATATATAATAATAAAATATTCATAACATTTTACGTTACGAATCTTGAATCATCAAGCCTTTTATTTTACTTGCAATCTCATTTATAACATAGTTGTTATTAGGCACAAACCTATCTAGAATAGGAGTAAAATTCTTCTACTGGCTTTGCTTGTTAAACATAGGCAATTTGGTGTTTTCAATAAATTAAAAGTAAAAATACTTTAGCTACTTTCCTCTTATTTTCAATCTTTAGTTAAATAACAACTTTAATCAACTTCCAACTTAAAGTATTTCATAATTAAATATATTTATATACATATTTATATCTAATGATTACTTATTTATTTATATATGTAATTTTTACGCATTCCATGTAACAGACTAAATCATGCATGTAGCTAACTTCATGTATACATAATTTTTAGTATATTCCATTTAGGAAATTCATAAATTAATTTATTATGATAACGTCTAATGCATATAACATTTCAACAATCCTTTAAGTCAATTATTTTATAGTTCATAAACAAAATAAACAAGGCATTCTTGTTAATGTCCATATGAATAACTGGAATTAAATTTCAATAGACAACTAGCCATTTCAAGGTTTAATTCCTCAAGTGTGTGTTAGTTACTCAAGTAATTATCATAATGCTAATATGAGAAAAAACATGTAAGTTATATATATAATCCATTAGCTAAGAATTTCTTAAAGTTTATTATCTACTTGTCTATATATTTAAAATCACATGCATAAGCATTTAGACATAGTATATAGTTTATATGCATGCTCTATCTTACTCATTTTTTTAATTTAGATTGCACAACTCTAAATAAGAACTGCTATTAAGTCAATTAGTCTAATATTTATTTTATGCATCAAATTATTATAGTTTCTTACCAATATAACTATTAAATTCTACAGCCCATACATTAGCATGCAAGCATGCCATACTCTTATGGTTAAAATCATTACATAAGTCAATGCAACTATTCTTGTCACATCCATACATACACAACATCTCAATGTGCATGCATTTTATCTATACTTTATAGTGAATGATTGATTGGTGCATGAAATGCATGAATAAGATATGATGTATGAATGCTTTAATATGATGATTGTGATATAAAATGCCTCATAGATAAAGTAATTCCATATGATATGAAATTGATAGAGAAAGAAATGAAAAGAAAGTGAAAATATGATTAAAGAAGTGAATATACACTAAAGTTATGAATTTGGTATGCTTTCATTGCATGCTTTAAATGAAACTCTACAATGGAATTTATATGTATATGGTGATGCACTGATATGTTTAACATGTTATTATATGATAAAGTATAGTTTAAAATGGGTAAATAAAAGCTAAAGTAAAGTTAGAAACAATGGTATGTTAAATGGTAAGCTAGGATACAAATGATATTTCGTGGAAAGTTAAGGTTAATGTTAGAAACTATATTATGTATGATTTATGTCCATAACATCATGATGAAAGGTCAGTGCATTCTTATGCAATCATGATATGAAAATGATGTAAAAATGGGAATTAAAGAGAAGGAAATAAATTGAATTAAGTTATGTAAGAAAAGCTTGCAAGGTGTCATGTTTTGATTAGTTAATTTTTAATAAGGTCAAAATTAAGTCTTATATCATTCTAAGGCATAAGTAAGTCGGTTCATTAATCCTTTTTCCTTCCAACATTAAGATTTCTTTCTTTTCTTCTCCTCTTTGCATTCTAAGTTAAGGAAAAACACTTTTCCAAGGTAAAATAATGTATAAGTTTTAGTATGTGAAAATTATGTGTAACATATATTTGTATGTTTTAATTTAGTATGGTATGACTTTAATGTGGTTTAGAAGTGAAATGGTTAAGGTAAACATGAAGGCACTTATAAGGAGCTTATGTACCTTAATGTGCAAGCTGTGTAACTTTGTGTATTATGCAAGATATGAATGTGAAATTGTATATCTAAATATATTGTTTATGGATAAGTTTTAGGATAAAAATTTTATGCATTAAAAGTGACCATATGACCAAGTTATGATAGGGGAAAGAATTGCATAAGTTAGTGGTATGCTAAAATGTGCATTTTAGTGAATTTTAGCAGGCTCTTTTAAGGCATGCATCCTTTTAGGTTTTGGAGGCCTGAATGGATGAATTAAATTACATGCTATAGCTTGAATGAAACCTTGATGAGTCTAGTTTCTAATGGTATATGGATTTTTTTTATGTTAAAGGTAAAAAAGATAGCTTAAAAATTCATTAGTCCAAGTACATGTAGAAATGGTATTTGCACGTTCTAGTTTTGGCAACTTTGTGTTGTATGCCTTAAATGCCTAAGTTTTGGTACTTTATTTGCATGGTTTAGTATCTTGAGATGTGCATGAGATAATAAACTAAAAGTGAGTGTCATTCATGGTTCATAACATGGTCATTAGAGGTACATAATGACCTATGCATATTAAGTGAAAAGAGAAAGGAAACATGTAGTAAAAATGACCAAATGAATAGTGCACACTAAATGAATAGTAACTTGACTTGTACGTTTTAGCACTTTAATGAATGGGTATTCTAGGCTCTTAAACTTAATGCTAAACACACCTAGACCTTATAACTCTTCATTATAGATAAGAATACACACTTAGAGGCATGAAACAAAGTTAATGTTATATGTTCACATATTATATGACAAGTCTTATACATGCTTCAATGTTCCAAATACTTGATGTACATACCAATAGCATATGTATGACTTATATACATACTTGTACGTGAATGTAAAGGTGTATAATGATATGTCTATGGAAGATGGCTTATCATATATTCAAATAAAAGTCAATGATATATAAACACATTTAATAGAGGATGTTATGATTCCAAGCCATAAGTTAGCCAAAAGGCATACATGATTTTAATTTTATATGTTAAATCATCTTATGAGAATTTCCACCAAACTAAATTCTTTAGGCACTCTATCCTTTGTCAACAATTAATATTAATTCCTGATGATTATATCCTTTAATTATAAATCAATATAATTATTTAGCATTTGTCATAACTTGTTTAATTTTTATAGAGAAATTACATGATGTCAACATTAATTTGATCCTAATATAATGTTATTCCTCCTTACTAAATTAATTTATAATTAAATTATTATATATATATATATTACATAACTTAATTTAATTTAATGTATTATATATATATATATATATATATATGCATCAAAGAAACAATTTCACATTCTACTTTTATCTACCAACTTGTTCACCAGCTTATTCTTGAAGAACTCCTCAATTCTATTATTTACATTTATGCAAATACATGCATAACAATACATTCATTCATTTAAATCTAGACTATCTCTCATATAATGAGAGCAACATATTTAAATCTTAAATTCAGAAATAACATTAGAAATTATCTATACATTTAATACAGAAGAGTTAAGAGTTTAAATATTCTAAATTTCTTTACATCTCAATTTATTATCACCGAAGTTTATATGCTAATTTAGTTCATATGCTAAATCACCTATATATATATGAATATGATTAATTACTATATATGAATTGATATTCTCTTTACATACATATACTATTCATACATAATTCAAACTATTTATTCATTTACCATAACTCCTCTATCATCAAATTTATCTCACAACATCAACTTTTAATACTTTCTTAATAGTCACCCTCATATTAATCATAATTATATTTCTAGTAGTACTGATAAATTAAACATTAACTACCAATATTAACCAATAATTGTTCTAAAATTTTAATTATTATAACCTAAGAAGTATAGCTTAATGCAACTACAATTGTAATTAAGAAAATGATTATTAAGATGGATGTAACACTTCAGGTGATTTTTGAGCCTCATAGCAAAAGCCATCGATTCTATAGTTGACCATGATTAGCTTTGATCACTTTATTGAGCATCGAGCTTCTAATGGTAGAATTAGATTACAGGCCTCAACATACGCATTGCATCATAATCATAATAAGTGCTTACCTAGACGTCCTGCATCTCATAACTATAGTAGTGATGTAGTCCCATCAATAATCTTGTAGTATCAGTCATGGCATCCCAGGGCACCTATAAAGTTCAAGAACATGTCAGATCAATAAAATCAGCAACATACTAATGTACTTCATATACTCACATGAGTGGTGTTTGCCGGCTTGAACTTAATCTCATCTCTCATTGATATTGGGAAGGATGTCTCATACGGGTGGTTGTGCTTGTCATAGGTGTAGATCAATGAGTTCTGAGATCATATCAGTTAGCCCTCAATGAAGCTCTATGGATGCTCATATCTGGGAGGCACATCCAGACTGCTTGGCTCTGGTCTCAATGGTATCACTCCAGACATCAGACACCTGCTTAAGTATCATCTAAACTACTTCAATTCAGTTTTATGCTAATAAAATTGTTTTCTTCTTGCCTAATTTTAGGTCCAATTCATGCTTATGAATGGCTAAAATACTCAATCCTTAATGGAATTGCCAAAAAACCTTACTTTTGGCCAACTTTTTCTTTCTTTATATGATACATAACAAATTTTGCTAACGTGTGCCAACCTTTAGAGTGATATGCTAATGTACACTTGGTATCCATGAAGATGCACTTATGGAATTAGGATTCTCATAAAAATTTAATAAGTTTTGGAGATCATTTTCCTCAGAAGGTCTAATTTTCATGACCCGTAGCATCTGAAAAATATAAAAAATCAGTCAGAATGCAGCATATTGATACTTAAAAATTTAGGTATTTTCTTTATACTATTTTAATTCCAATTTCACTGATAAATTGATTTTCCATGTCTAGCATAGAAAGGAAATTGAGCCAGCAGATGATCAAATTTAACCAAACCATTGACTACTAGTTAAACCGTTGACCAAACAGTGTCGTATTCCAATAATGGGTCCTAAATATAATCTTTGGAGATATTAGACACTTAATTGATGGTGCAAGCATAGATCTGATAGTTGATTAGCTCAGAACTAGCAGTTGTTCACCCTGATCAAATATTCGATCACCTGGGTTCTATAGTTGACCATTTAATCCAGCAATGATCATGAGATCAAGCATTTGACTCCTCAACCCTGCCAATAGACATCTAAACTTAGATTTTAGATGATTTAATACCAAGATCATGCAATTCTAATAAGCATAACTTTAAATATGCATGGTGCAAGTTACATGTACAGTGCATGTGCCATGCTCGTTATTTGTCATGTGCATTAGTCACATGACTTGAACATGAGTGACTTAAGTGATAAAGGAGGGTGATGTGATTTTCACATGGATTATATTAAGGTTTTGATGAGTTAGACATATCACATGCTGATTGGATTAAGTTAGCTTATGTGTCATGATACATAAGCTGTCCAGTTAGCCCTAGTGCCATTTAAGCCCTATTAAACTATTATAACCTAAATTTAGGTTACAAAAAGATATAGCTTTACCTCCTCTCTTTTCCTCATATCCTTTTATAAAAAGATATGAAAAGATTTGAAGCTTACATAAGTAAGAGGATTCATATTTGAAAGAACAACATCATATAATTTGAATTAACATATCCTTTCATCTCTTTCTCTTTTAGCTTTCATTCCTACTAGTCTTTGAAATGATTGTTTGTAATATTGATTACTAATTGATCCTTTTAACTCATGTGGATATTTTAAAGATCCTCTAAGTTGGGAATTTAAAATTTTGCTATAACATTTCAAATAGTCAAGAACGAAGGAAATTGATAAACATGTAAGCGTTATTTCATCTTTTGCTATATGCTCTCTAGTTTTCAATGATTACTTATTGAAAAGATCCTTCAAAATGTATTTTTACTAAGAATTGTAAAATGTTTATGCTACCATTAATAATATTTTTTACCAATATCAAGACCAGTGGATGATTGTAGAACTTTTAAATTAGACTTCCTTGATGAGCACTTGGGGCAATGGATGTTTAGAAATGACAATGGCATTATAATGGTGTTATCAATAAAAGAGGTGTTGGTATTGGAGAGTTATTGGTCACTCTAAAAGGTGAATTAATGAATCTGTCAAAGTAATTTTAGGCAGGGCTTTCATTGCAACCAAGAATGAGGCTTACAATAGACGACATTGGGGGATCACTTATAGAGAAAGTGCAATCTTTTTGAGGAGCTACCTTGAGGAATGAAATAGACCTAATAAAGGTCAGAAGATGGAGTCTCCATTGAATGATTTTAGATTTAGTTCAATCAACCTATAACATGAGTACTAAGTCAAACATTTCAGAGATGGATTTGGGTAGTGAATATTTAACTTTATCATTTTAGTCCAGTTAATTATCCTAAGTAGGTAAACATTCATAAATATGAAGAAAGCATATAACATAATATAGTATAGTAATAAGCATAATAGATAAAACATAACAATCATGATATGACAATCATGGTGTATATGGCATGGTATCATAACATGACAATCATGACAAATATGAATGATGTGGTATAGGCATGACATTTAAAGAAATGACATGACATATGAAGATGATATGGCATAGGCATGGCAGGTGAAGAATGACATGACATAGGCATGACATGTGAAGAATGACATGGCATAGGTTTAACATGTAGAGAAATGACATGGTATAAGCATGACATATGAAGAATGACATGGCGTAGGCATGACATATGAAGAATGATATAACATAGGCATGATATGTAAAGAAATGACATGACATAAGCATGACATGTAAAGAAATAACATGACATAAGCATGATATATGAAGAAATAACATGATATAGGCATGACATGTGAAAAATGATATGGCATAGGCATGATATGACATATATCATAGTAGATATAAGAAAAAGAAGCAAGCATAACAACAAGAATTAATAATAATGGCCTAGAGAAGGGGACTGAGAGAGATAAAGGATACATGATGAAAAAAATGCTAATCATACATGATGAAGGGGAAAAAAAATAGAAGCCTATGCTATGACAAAAGATCTTCAATAATACAAAAATCTGAGATGTTAAGCAACATATCCTCCACTAAACTCGAACAAAGATAAGATAGGTTAAGATGATGAATTGTAATTAATGGATGATTGAATTTGAGATAATGTTAACTTGATGTTTTAAGTACGTTTTAGAGATAACATACAGATGATTTGATTATGATAATAGGTTAAGATGATTAAAGAATCATGTGAAGTTAGTCGAAATGAAAGTGTGCTGCGAGCATGTATTTTTTTAATTGGAAGGATGGCTTAAATAGATATTTACTACTGATATTCAGTATATAGATGGTTTCTTATAAATTTATATATGGTAAGAGATGTAGAACTCCCCTATATTGAGATAAGGTTAGAGAACGAAAGCTAGTTGGTCCTACATTGGTGCCACAAGCAAAGGAACAACGAAAATAAATTATAAGCTGGTTAAAAATAGAGTCTAATAGACAAAAATCATATAGAGATTCAAAAAGGAGAGATATAGAGCATAATTTTGGAGATATAGTAATTTTCAAAGTATCTCCATAGAAGTGAGAGCAGACAGGAAACTAAGCCCTTGTTTCATTAGGTTGTATGAGATTTTAGAGGAAGTAGGAACAATGGCTTACAACTTAGCTTTACCTCCAGAATTGGATAGAGTCCCTAATGGATTTTCACGTATCCATCTTAAGGAGGTACCGGTTAGCTTCATCATATGTTATTTCGAGGGACATGATAGAGGTATAATTTGATGTGTCCTATCATGAAGAGTCTGTAAAGATATCAGTTAGAAAAGTAAAATAGTTAAGGAATAAACAAAATCCCTTTAATGAAAGTGTTATAGAATTATCATATGGGGTAAGATGTTACAAAGAAATGAAAGTTAATGATGAGATAACGGTATCCTCATTGTTTCCTATAGCCTCAAGTTAGCAATTTTGGGATGAAATTTTATTTAGGGGGAGAGAGTTGTCACATCCTAATTTGTACAACACTCCTATATGCATTTGTTTTATAAATATATGATAATGAATGATTGATGATGCATGAAATGCATGAGTTGAATATGATGCATGAATGTGATAGCTTGACGATTGTAATGAAAAGTGCATTATGAATAGAGAAATTCCATATGATATGGAATTTACAGAGAAAATAGTAGAAACAGATGAGAGGATGTTTCTAAAGTTAAACAAGTATGAAAGATGTTAATAGAGAATCTGTTCTTATTGACTGCTTTGAATAAAGTTTTATAATGAACTTAATGTATGTTAAATGATGTGTTAATTGATAAGGAGGAAAGGAAAGAAAATTTAGTAAGGAACCCGATTTTCCATGTGTAATTAAACTTGCCTTAAGTAAAAAAAAACATATATATATATATGTATATACATATATTTAATTAACATGTTGGCCTTATCTTAATAAATAGGATATTAGCCATTTGTTTTACTTCTTTCTTCACCAGACGTCTACTCCTTCTTTCCTTCATCTGCTTCTTTTCCCTCTTTTATGCTTATGTCTTTGCAGAACCCAAACCATAGTAATTCAAGGTAAGAGGAAGCATGGATCTAAGATGATTATTACTTCTTTCCTTCTTTTGATGCATATAACTTCTTTATTGTTGCAGTTCTTGGGGTTTTTGTTCTATGGGTAAAGTCATAGTGTTATGGTATATGATTGAGTTCTTGATTTTATGAAGGAGAGATGGAAATTGTTAGTTAATAGTTTTAAAGGAACTAAATTGGGTTCTGGGTTATTATGGAAGATGCAAGCTTGTGTTGTGTTGTAAATGATGAATTGTTTTTAGTGAAAGATTAAACTTTAAATGGTCTTTAATTGATGTTTTTAGTAAGGATTAGAAGTGATTTGATGATGTTTTGGTTGTGGTTATAGATTAGGATGTTTGGGGGATCATTTGGATATGTTTTGGAGTGATTTTAAACTAAGTTTCAAACCCAATTTCACACTCGTGGAAGGAAGTCCACGATCATGGAATTTTCCAGTAGGTTTTGCAAAGTTTCTGCTTAATTCCATGATCGTGGAGTTGAGTCCACGATCATGGCTGCAACCAGTTTTTAGCATTCGATAGGTCATTTTGTGAGCACTGTTTGGAGGACTTATTAGATGAGTTTTTGGACATGTAATCTACCGTTGGAAAGATATTTAAGTATAGTTTCTAATAGTTTAAAAATATTTTAATTTAAAGGTCATTTATTTAGGAAAAAGGCTTCTACAATGAGCAAAGGTCTTAGAGGATAACATGATTTTATGTTTTGGTGTAGCCTTCTACTTTGCATATCTTTTGATTTCAAGTTGAAGGCCTTATTAGATGAGTTTTGGGGTGCATAATATATCATTTGAAAGATATTTGAGTCTAATTTCTAATGGTACATAGATTTTTTTATTTTGATATCATTTATTTTATCAAAAGTCTTAAGGAAGGTAGGCTACTCATTGGGAACAATATGTTGGTTTTGATAAATGATTTAAAAGGGATAGTCTTTTGTTTATAACTTGGGAATTATTGAAATCTTTATGTTATGAAATTTTATATGAATTTTTTATTTTATTAAGTGTGGATACCTTGCAATGTTATAGGTGGTTTGAAAGAAGATATTCAAGTACCGTCAAAGGATTTAGATAAAGGAAAGTTCACTGCAGGTTTGTGCTATGTATGAAAGGAATGTTTCATGAATGAATGATAACACATGATAGAATTAATATTCATAGTGCAATATAAAGTATAGCATTGCATCATGACATGTACATTTTATCATTTTACTTAAACATAGCATGTCATGATGTTAGAGAGGCATAAGAAAGGGATGAGTTGGGCATGAGAAGTACCGATATAATGAAGGAATGAGATGTTCCTATGGGTACGAGAAGTACCAATA
>CANYBF010349130.1:0-10653 GCA_948192965.1 Dalechampia spathulata
TTGTGAATTGATTTTAACCCTAGTTGCTTAGATTAATCAAAATTAGGTTTAGGAGTGTTTTTCAGCCGTCAGAAACCCTAATCCCGTAGCTCCCAAAGTGCCAACCCCTGTCAGAATGGAGTTCCTAAGCTTTTAAAATTGCTGCCCCGGAGACATACGTGATCGCGTATGTCAACATATGCTAAACCCTAAAACATACACGATCGCGTATGTTCACATATGCGGCGTGTCACAAACATACGTGATCGCGTATGTTTGCACATATGCGGTGGGCCTAAAACATACGTGGCGCGTGTCATCCTAAAATGGGCCAGAATTGGCCCAGAACGGTCCGGAATGATCTGAATCAGTTTAGAATGGTCCAAGACCAACCCGAAATGGTCCAAAATCATCCCGGACTCGATCTGAGTCAAGCCGGTCCAAAATTAGGGTGCGGCAACCGTAAAGAGATAGAGATGCACATGGTTTGAGCTAACATTGAGGAGGATGAAGATGTCACCATGGCTCGGTTTCTTGGTGGTCTAAATAAGGAGATTGTGGATGCCATTAAGCTATACAAGTATGATACTTTTGAAGAGATGCTTGACATGGTAATGAAGATTGAAAAATAAAAGAAGTAAAGGAGTTCTAAAAAATTCCAAAGAAGTTCCAGAAATACTTAGAACTATAAATGGAGTAAAAGAGATGAAAAGAAAGAAGCTAGAAGTTCATAAATTCAAGGAACAAGTTCAACCAACAAAGGGAAGGAAGCCATTCAAACTGCCCTTAAAGAAACTAAAGGAAATTTGAATCCTTTAACTTCCAGTAAGGAAATCAAGTGTTTTAGGTGTTTAGGAAAAAGACATATTGCATCTTAATGTCTTAATAAGATACTCTTGTTGACCACAGAGCATGGAGAAATATACTCTGAGTCTGAAGATGAAATGCCTTCTTTAACCAATTGTAGTGATAATGAGGTAGAAGGGAATGATGTAGTGTTTGCTGAACATGGTGAGAGTTTGGTTGCCAGGCATGCTTTAAATATGTAAGTGAAAGAAGAAACCCTTAAGCAATATGAAAACATATTTCACACTAGATGCTTGGTCAATGGAAATGTGTATTCTATGATTATAAATGGCAGAAGTTACACTAATGTTGCTAGTGTAAGTATGGTGGTGAAGTTGAACTTGGCATGCAAAAAACACCATAAACCATACAAATTACAATGTTTGAACAAATGTGGAGAGGCGAAGGTGACATGCCAAGTGATGGTGTCATTCTCCGTAGTATGGTACAAAGATGAAATAGGTTATGATGTTTTACTTATGCAAGCAGGTCATCTACTATTAAGAAGACCTTGGCAATTTGATAGGAGAGTTCTACATGATGGGTATAACAATAGGTATTTTTTTTCTCATGAAGGAAAGAAGGTGGTGCTAGCTCCACTATCTCCTTAAGAAGTATATGAAGATCAAAAGGAGATACTTGAGAGGGAAAGAGAGGTTTTGGCCTTGGGCAAAAAAGGGAGTGAAGTTTCAACCTTCTTAAAGAAAAAGGAAAGAATGAGGAAAAAGAAGCCAGAAAAGAAAATACACAAGTTAATGGCCCTTTGGTGAGTAAAAATAAGAGAGAAAGGAAAATGAAAGAAAATTTTTATATGAGAATGAGAGAGGTTAAAAGTGCTATTTCCTTAAAGAAGCCAGTCTTGCTTCTTAGATACAAGGAAATTTTATTTGCTGACACTGACATTAACCTTAACAATTTGCCTTCTAGTTTTGTTTCAATGTTGCAGGAATTTGATGATGTCTTTCCTAATGAGATTCCTAATGAATTACCACCTTTGAGAGGAATAGAACATCAAATTGACTTTATTCTTGGCTTTACCATTCCTAATTGACTAGCCTATAGAAGCAATCCTATGGAGACTAAGGAGATGTAAAGGCAAGTAGATGAACTTTTTGGAAAAAGGATTGGTAAAGGAAAGCATAAGTCCTTGTACTGTTCTAGTCTTATTGGTACCTAAAAAGGATGGCACATGGCACATGTGTATTGATTGCAAGGTAGTCAACAAATCACTGTAAAGTATAGACACCCTATCCTTAGACTTGATGACATGTTGGATGAATTGCATGGGGCTCTTTACTTTACTAAAATTGATTTAATGAGTGGATATCATCAAATAAGGATGAAACCTAAAGATGAATAGAAAACTACTTTCAAAACTAAGTATGGTTTGTATGAATGGTTAGTAATGCCTTTTGGTTTAACTAATGCACCTAGCATATTTATGAGGCTTATGAAACATGTATTGTGTACCTTCTTAGGGAGATTTATGGTTGTGTATTTTGATGATATACTCATTTATAGCAAGTCTCTAAAGGAATACATTGAGTATGTTCGGCTGGTTTTACAAACTTTAAGGGAGGAGAAGTTATACGCTAAGCTTAAAAAAGCACATTTTGTATAGATTGACTTATGTTTCTTGGTTTTATTGTGAGTGTACAGTTAATTGAAGTTAATGAGGAGAAAGTTTAGGCTATAAGAGAGTGGCCTATGCCTAAAACTGTGACTAATGTAAGAAGCTTTCATGGTTTGGCAAACTTTTATAGGTGGTTTGTACAAGCTTCTTCAATTACAACACCATTCACAAAGATAGTAAAGAAGGAAGTTGGCTTTAAATGGGGGGAAGCACAACAATAGGCCTTTGATACATTAAAGGAGAAATTGACATTGGCCCCTATTCTATCCTTACATGACTTCAATAAAACTTTTGAGATTGAGTGTGATGCTTTGGGGATGAGAATTGGAGCGATTTTAATGCAGGCAAAGAAGCTAATTGCTTACTTTAGTGAAACTAAAAGGAGCTCAACTCAACTATTCAACTTATAATAAAGAATTGTATGCCTTGGTTTGAGCTATAGAGGTTTGGCAACACTACTGACTTCCTAAGGAGTTTGTCATTCATACTGATCATGAATCCCTTAAGAACTTAAAGGGACAAGGGAAGCTCAATAAATGGTACGGTAAGTGGGTTGAATTCATTAAGCAATTTCCTTATGTGATTCAATACAAGCATGGAAAGGAAAATGTTATGGCTGATGCATTGTCAAGAAGGTATGCCTTGATCTCTACGCTTAGTTCAAATTTACTTGGATTTGAACATATTAAGGGCCTAAATATTGATGATGCCAATTTTGGCAATGCATATGTAGCATGTGAACATGGAGCATTTAGCAAATTCTATAAGCATGATGATTTTCTATTTAAAGGTAACAAACCATGTATGACTTGCTTGCGTAAGAGTCTCATTGTGGGGGATTGCTGGGACATTTTAGGGTATATAAGACTTATGATATGTTGAATGAACACTTCTATTGGTCTCATATGCATAGAGATGTTGAGAGAGTGTGTAATGCTTATATTGCATGTAGATAAGCGAATTCTATGTCTATGCCTCATGGTTTGTATATGCCTTTGCATGTACCTAGCTCACCTGAGACTAGTATATCTATGGATTTTGTGCTTGGATTGCTAAGAACTAGGAAAGGCAAAGATAGCATACTTGTTGTCATTGATAGGTTTAGTAAAGTGGCTCACTTTATTGCTTGTCATAAGTGTGATGATGCTATTCATGTTGCTGACCTATTCTTTAAGGATGTTGTGAGATTGCATGGGGTGCCACGCATCATTGTTTCTGATAGAGATGCAAAGTTCCTTTCATATTTTTAGTATGTTTTATGAGGTAAACTTGGAACTAAGTTGCTTTATTCAACAACTTACCATCCACAAACAGATGGATAAACTGAGGTATTGAATAGAACTTTAGGGGCATTACTTCAAGCCATAATGGGGAAAAATTTAAAAACATGGGAGGATTGCTTACCTTTTATTAAATTTGCTTATAATACAAGTATTCATTCTTCCACAGGATATTAACCATTTGAACTCATGTATGGTTTTAATCCATTAACTATTTTGGATTTATGTACTTTGCCTTTACATTTACTTTCTAGTCTAAATGGAAAAAGGAAGGTCAAATTAGTGAAATCAATGCATGAAAAGGCTCAAGCAAATATAGAGAAAAAGAACAAACGGTATGTTGAAATGGCAAATAGGGGGCGAAGGCAATTGAGATTGGAACCTGGAGATTGGGTTTGGGTGAATTTGCGAAAAGAGAGGTTTCCAAAGCAAAGAAGAACCAAGCTAGACCCAAGGGGAGATGGCCCTTTCTAAGTATTGGAATGCATCAATGCCAATGCCTACAAGATTAACTTGCTTACTAAGTATGAAATTTTAGCTACTTTAAATGTAAGTGACTTATCCCCCTTTGATATGGATACCGATTTGAGGATAAATCTTTTTGAAGAATGGGGGAATGATATGGTTCTACATGGGACTCAAGAGAACACAAGGAGCTTGGAAGAAGACCCACTAACTCTTCCAAGTGGTCCAGTCACAAGGTCACGAGCCAATAAATTTAAAGTAGCCTTGAACTTATTTATTCAAGAATAAAAAACAATGGAGCTGTAAGAACAGGCTTTCTACAAGTGCTATTTAGAGCTTAAAGAGGCAACTAAGGCCATAATATTGCTTGGGGTGAATTTAGTAGAGAATGGAGCCTAAAAGATGCCATTTGGGTCTAATTATGAAGCCATAGCCTTATTTCATAAGCCTATGGAGTAGTTAGGCATGTTGGGCCATAAGTTAGGCCTTTTGAGGACCCAATAAGGAAAGGAAGCTAGGCCAATTAGCAGCCTAATTAGCTTATACGAATTTCCATGCAATTATAACATTATTTTATTTTATTTATTTATCTTTCAAGTTCAAGTAGGAATAGAAGACCAAGTCCTCCTTAGATTAGACTTCCATATCCTTGAAGGACTAGGATTAAAAACTAGTATAAATAGAAGCTTATGTAAACATGTTCATAACTCTTCAATTATCATTCAATTTATAGAACCAATTTTGGTTTTTCTTATGCTTTATGTATTTTATGTATTTAGTTAGGAAGCGAGAATTTGCTTTCTCTACTTATATTAGGAATTAAGGTTAACTTATCAATCTATTTGTGGCATTTTCTCTTCCTCCATTAAGCCTTATAATTTACGTTTCCATACTTGCTAGTTTTAAGGGTGAGGTTTTATTCTACCATTAGGGCTATATCTTAGGTACGTGAGGGTTTATGGCATGCTTACCATTAGGTTCCGCATAACTTAGGATAGGCCGAATGCCTTTCTTTCTTCTATTGGAGTTAAGTTGATTTCACCAAAACATAGCTTAGCTAATGAATTGGACTGTTGCTATCTTTACCTTCTTCTCCTTTGAATGGTTTCGGCTTTCAAAGATCACCTCTACTTTCCTCTCCCATTCAATGTATTCTTCAGCATTATTATTCCCTTTGAATTTGGGCATTCTCACCTTTATAGTGCCAAGGTTCCCATCTACATGATCATTAGTTGTGGTCTCTCCTTCTTGCTCTTCTTAGATTTGCTACAATGGATATCCTCTATCTCTTGCTCCTCTTATTGGTTGGAATCATTCATCATAGCGCCTTTGAAGATTTTGAGTTGGTGTTCAAATGCCATCCCCCTTGGTTGCACTTTGATTTGACTTAATTTCTTGCAACTCCTCAAATAAAAGCCTTTGTAACTTCTCCATTTATCCATTGATTGCCTCTATGAAAAGTTTCAATTAGGGATCTATTGTAAGTGCATCCTCTTGCTCATGATCATTCTTAGAATAACTCATTATGAATAAGAAGCAGAAACAAATATAAAGGTCAATTTAATGACTCCCTTACGTGTTTACTCTCTTTTGGCTTTTCTAGATATGAACCATTCATTTTGCCATTTTCCTCTCTATTGCAATCTTTCTAATTGAATTTTAGAACTAAATCATATCAATCAAAGTAAAATTACACATTTTGGAAAGCAAGGATTAATCTAAACAATTCAACACAAGCTCTAGAAAGAAATCAATTAGACTAGTTGGATGGTAGCACAAGAATAATGATATGTACTACTTGATCAAAACAACAATTTAGAGTATAGGAACAATCAAATAACACTCTAATAATGTCAAGAGGCAAAGCTAACTTTAAACAATAAAATAAAATGACTAGAATTCAATAAGGATAATTTTAGTCAATATATAAGAATTTTTTCCACTTTAAACCAAAACAAATATTGAACCTAGTTAACTCTACCTAAGCAAAGTAAACAAATCAACAAGATGTTTTAAAGCAATGGGAGCCAAATTTAGATAGTATGAGGAAAATTTGGATAGTATGTGTGTTTGAGATGAATAAGGCAACAATTAAGGAGTCCAATTTTTGTACGACTCTTCACTTTTCATACAATATATCTCAATAGCCCTTTAGGTTAGCAAACATGGTGTCCCAATTGAGTTAGGACTCTTCACAATTCACAGAATAAGTATCCTAATTAGTTTAGGACTCTTCTCTAGTATGAGCAACTTGTAAATATCATAATAGAACAGAAGATATTTTTGTTTCTATTTTTGCTTTTTTTTTCATTTTTCTTTTTTATTTATATATTTTGATATGAATCAAATGGCTAGAATAAGGTATTGAAAAAAATCAACAAAGAAACATAAACATAAACTAGCAACTTAAATAAATAAAATGGCACAACATAGAATAATTGAAACAAAACCCTAGAACTAAGATAAATAGGAATTTACCTTGCCTTTAGCTCTGATACCAAATGATGCGGAACCCATTAACAAGTATGCAACAACCTTCACGCACACTAAGATATAGCTCCAATGGAAGAATAAACCTCCACCCTATTGAATCCATAAACTATAATAGTATGGAAAAGCAAATAATAAGGCTATAAAAGAAGAGAAAATCAAGCTGATAAGTTAACCCTAATTCTTAATGCAATTAGAATAAAGCAAATCATCACTTCCTAACTAACAACATAACATGCATAAAGCATAAAACCAAAAAGGTCATTTATTGAATAAAATCAAATGTGCCTGAATAGGTTTATATAAGCTTTTATTTATGCTAGTTTATAACCCAAGTCCTTTAAGGATATGGAAGTCTAATCCAAGGAGGACTTGGTCTTCTATTCCTAGTCTAACTTAGAAGATAAATAAATAAAATAAAATAAGACTATAATTACATGGAAATTCATGCAAGCTAATTAGATTAACAATTGGTCTATCTTCCTTTCCTTATTGGATTCTCAACAAGCCTAACTTATGACCCAACATGCTTTACTACTCTATAAGCTTATGAAATAAGGCTATGGCTTCATTATTGGTCCCAATTAGCATACTTTAAGCTTCATTCTCTTCTACATTCGCTTTAAGTAGTATTGTGGCCTTAGACTCATCTTTAAGCTTGAAATAACATTTGTAGAAGGCATATTCTTACAGCTCTAATGATACTTGCTCTTGAATAAATGAATTTATGGCTGCTTTATATCTATTAGCTCATGACCTTATGACTGGACCACTTAGAAGAGTTAGTAGTTCTTCGTTCAAGCTCCTTATATTCTCTTAAGCCCTATGTAGATCTGTATCGATTTCATTAATAATAATATTAATATTTTAAATTTTAAATTTTAATCATATTTTAATAAGGTTTATTGATTATAAATATAATTTACATATTTTATAGTTGCATGAATATAAAAAGTATATATTTAATTATCAATATAAGATTGTGGAGTTTGACAATTCTTAAAAATGAAAAAATTAAATAAACTTATAAACTTTTTTAAAAATTAATGATATCTATATGTTAAATTTTAAATAACTTAAGGTATCTAAATGCAAAAGTTAAAATTCAAGTATCAAACAAAAATTTTATGATAAGTACATGGTAAAATGTAAAATTATATTCATTTTTAGATGACTTTACATGCTATAAGATGCATATGATGCACATGATGCACACACCAACCATATTATCATAGAGGTGTTTGCATAATACCTTTTAAACTAGTTAAGTGTCAAAATGGTAATACTTTAAAAACAAGTGTCAAAATAAAAATGGTGACAACCTGAAGGGGATAAACACGTAGTGACCCTAGGTATATATATGCTACATTTTAAGTAAGTTAAGGTGTCAAAATGATAATGTGAAAGTTAATGTGTTAAAATCAAGAATCATTATAAGTTTAAGGGGCAGCAAATGGGTTAAGCCCTATAATATTAATAAATTATCTCTTAGATATTTTAATCATGTAAGTGTGATGATATTAGTATTGTGTTTAATATGTTAACTTGGTATCTTGACATCATATACTAGAAAACCTTAAATGATATTGATCGAATACATATAAATAAAATTTAGTAATTAATTAGATAATATATTAAATTTTTGTAAAATTTTTGTTATCACTCGGAAAATATTGATACCTTTGAATAAGTAATTCAACTGAATTATATTTGTTACTTCTTCACTAAAATTAGACCTAATTGTGACATTAACTTTAATTTGTATGAATTTTAGAGATTTGTTGAAGAACAAGAGTAGTATTATATTAAATTGAAAAAATGAAATATATTGAAAATTTTATTATGATATATTTAATATAAATATATATGAAATTTCTTAACAATAATTAAGCTTTGAGTATTTTTTTATTGTTCTATAATTTTATTAGAAATGCATTAGTTATTAATAAAAAATCTGGACTTTTTTTCAAATATGATAACGTTTGAATTATAGCATATTGAATTTAATTAGACTCAATCATATTAAAAGAACTAAATCTTTAAAATATATTATAAAACAAAATTCAATATAACATGAAACAAATATATTTTAAGATTCTATATATTTAATATTTAACAATAATTGAAATTTAGTATCATTCTAAAGAAAGATTAAGGTGTGTTTAATGTTGTTGTTTCCAATCAGAAAATGTCTTTTGAATTACTTCAAATTACTTGTTTGATTTTTAAAATTTTTATAAAATTACTTTTTACAAATTTCTTTTTGAAAAATACATAGGTTCTCTTTAATATTATGATGTCAAAAATTATTGTTTATAAATATAAAGAAAAAAACAAATAAATATACACTCTTCCAAATATGTAAATTTATATAATAGAATTTTATGAATATTATTTAAAAGTAAAGTTTAAAATTTCATCTGATAAAATATAAAAGATACATGAGTTGACCCTTAATAAAGCTTTATAGATGCTCATATTCAAAAGGCACATATGGAGTACTAGGCTCTGGTCTTGATTGGATCGCTCCAAACGTAGCACTACATGATTTCTTTAAGGTATCGCCACCTTGGGAACTACCAATGTCTAGTGAACCATACTATCTACCTCTGCCACTAGAAGTGTCAGGTCTACCGCTAGATCCACTTTCTCGATCATATTGGCCTCTACATGTAGATAGTTGAATAGGTCCTAGTATCTACTTTTGGATGAAGGTCTGGTAGTCCACTAGTGGCTTTGACAAGCGCTCTTTCCCGGGAGTGCCAGTTAGTGCAGCAATCACCTCTGAGTCTGTGTCAGTATAGGATGCCCAAAACATAGCTCGTGGTGGTGTAACAAGCTCCACACATCGCTTGTGCCCCAGTTGTTAGTCAATGACACACTCACTTAGATAAAAGAGCTGACAATCGGGGATCTTTAGAAACATATGACTCTCATCCTTAATAGATGAACTGGTCAAGTATTCCAGTTATGAGAACATGTTACTTCAAGGATAGGGGTGGCCCTATTCTAAAAAGCAATAATGAACAATCAAATGCCTACTCTGGTATCATCAATCTTAGTTCAATTCAGTTTTGTACTAACAAAATTGCTTTCTTCTTACTTGATCCTAGGTCAAATCATTAAGATGCTCTCTCAACTCATCCATTGTTACACCCACAAATAGGGGCTAGAAGAATGTGTATGTGAATTCTTAAGAAAATGAACTAATTGCATAAATGTAAATTTTGAGAACTTTGGATTTAAGTTTATCTTAAGTTACATAAGCATAATCGGGTTAATTATAGAGACTAAATATTACGTTTTTGGGACAAGGAATATAGTAGAATAGAATAACAATCAGGATAGAAACTAAGTTTAATATATGAATTAAAAATATTAAAGTTAAATTTGCTTAAGAGGGGAGGATGAGTGACCTCCCTAAGAAATGCACTATTTTCAATCGCATAAGCCGTTTTAGATGAATTAAGTTATGGAATCTTTTTTGGAGTAAAACAAGGATTCTATTAAGCTATTTGGAGGTGTTCAGGATTTAAATATAACTAAGAATATCAAATAGGATACATTTGGTATTATTGGGATTGGTTAACGGTAAAGTTGGAATTTTGGAAAATTGGTAAGGGCAATATAGGAAATTCAATTTTTAGGACTAAATTGCTAATAACAAAAGTTTAGGGACTTAATTATAATATTTAAAGATTATGGAAGGACCCATTTGGTAAAATTGAAAGTTTAGGGGTTAAAGTGTAAGTCTTTAAAAATTTAAGGACTAAAATGGTACTTTTTCTAACTTAACATTAATAAAAGTTAATATTTAATAAATTAAGTAAGAAATGAAGAAAGGAAGGAGAGAAAGTCGAAATATTAAGGGGGAAAAAGAAGAAGAAGGAGAAAATCATCTTTAAGGTAATTTCTAACCATTTTTCATGAAATTTTTTAGAGATTTTCATAAAAAAAGTT
>CANYBF010349199.1:0-14582 GCA_948192965.1 Dalechampia spathulata
TGAAATGAGATTCATAATGATTGAATCATAAATGTTATATGAAAGGAAAGACCCAATATAAATGTGCACATATGGCCCAAATTAAAGAAGGGCAAAATGTTATGAAATCAATACAGGAAAAGTATGAGGGAGAATGCACAAACATGAATGCATTCTCATAAGCAAGCATCCTTCATGAAATGATGACATATGAGGTATGTTGCAATTAAATATATGGACATACATACCATAATATGTAATGTTATGTCATATATACCGATGCACCTTTGGTCATTCAAAAGGTATATAACTTCCTCTTTAAGTATAGGCAATTTTTCAGTGACTTCACCGAGTATAACATTTCTAGCTTCTTCCATGCCTTTTTTGCAGAATCAATCCTCAAAATTTCTTAAAGAACACTATCAGTTACACTCATGAAGATCATACTCAAAGCCTTTTCCGTCATATCTGCTTTCTCCATCTCTCTCAACTTCGGTGGATAATCCTCTGTAATCGCCTTCCATAAGCCTTGTATAACCAATTGCGATTTCATTTGAATCTTCCATAGACTGAAGGTAGACTTCCCATTAAACCTCTCTACATCATATTTTACTATTGTAGTTGCCATTGTAAACCCCAACTTATGCGTAAAAAGCAAAACCCCAACCAAGAGCTCTAATACCACTTATTAGGAATACACCAATCAAACACGCACAAACATATAAACATAAAATAAAAGAGAGATGACATAATGATTTATGAGGTTCAGCCAAAGAGTGCCTACATCCTCGGTTACGGAGAGCACAATATTTTTCGTTATGATGGAATATCCTTTTTACAAGGCATTCAAATTACTTACATGTAAAACCAAACCAAAAATAAAACGGGTCCATACTACGGGAGGGGGGGGGGAGCCCCTCGCACCCCCCAACGGAATCAGTTTTTAGGCTACAAGCTCAGGCCTATCGGCCCTCACTCTCTGCTTCCAAAAATAGATCCTTTATTTTCTCCATTAATTTTTTCTCAAAAATGTACGTCATATCTTGAACTTTTTGGGTCGAGTATAAATTCGAAACCATAAAAAACCATTCAAGAAATTAACACAACAAAACTATTTTAAAATGGAGCAATTGAAAATAGCATGATAAAAGTAAAAGGAGAAGAGAAGAAAATAGTGGATACATAATATATAATGGTTTGACTTAAATACCTACATCCACTCTCTCAAAATCAATGTTTTGAGGCTCAACTAAAATAACAAGTTTTCAAAGATTAACTTAGAACCTTTACAATAAAATCTTTTAATAGGCTAATTTGTAACCTTTACAAAATAGCTTACAACCTTTATAAAAGTTTTTAGTCGGCTAACTTGCAACCTCTTTAAGTTTTAAGCAGGCTAACTTGACAACCTCTATAAGTTTTTAGCAGATTAACTTATAACCTCAAGTTTTCATAGACTTACTTGTAACCACTTTAAGTTTTTACAAATAGGCTAACTTGATAACCTCTTACAAAATTCAAATGATAATAACAATCTTCATACCTTTACAAAACCTATTGAAAAGATTGAGAATAGATATTCAAATGAATCTCTTTTGAAAATACTTTAAGATGTTATAAATTTAATCCTTTCCATTCTCTATCTTGTTTGTACTGTTATGTATTTTCTAACTTCAAAACTCATGTATTTATACTTGAAAATATGATATCTATATTTCAAAAATACATAGCATATAAATATGTAAGTTAATCAAAATCATTCCAAAAATAGCTTCCTATTACATTAAATCAGCATGCTGAGATCATATGACAAATATATTTATTACCAAAAATAAATTTTGGAAACTTAACATTTTTAGAAAATGGACGTATATTTGAAAATTATTTTGTTAGAAGAGGAAGTGTTATATTTTGATTTAAGCTTCATAAGATAAATATCATCAAAATTTTCTTAACAAAAATTCTAAGAAAATACCTTAACTAAAACTCCTAAAAATATTAATCCTCTTAATTATCTTTCACAGACTGTTGAAAATCTCCCATGAATGTAGCTATTGGAATTTGATTTTCAATGCAGATTAAATTTAATTCCTTCCACGTATATAATTTAATATTTGATTTCAAAAATTAAAAAAATATTAACAATGCAATAAAAGTATTTTAAAAATAAATAAAATTAGAAATATCTTAACAAAAATAATGGATAATTATCTTCTCTTTCCAAATATTTGAAATAATAAGTCTATTAGATAATTACCAAGTCAAACAAATCAATTAAGATATTTACCAAATAATCATTATCGATTTAAAATCAATAATTACGTGAAGTAATCAATGTGATTGACAAGCAATTAGAATAATAGAAAATATCAATTATCTATATTAAAATCACCAATCACGTAAGAAGTCAAAATGATATGATTTAACAAATATATTCAAGGATAGAAAATATTTTCTCCAAAATCATAAATGTTAATAAAACCAATTAAATAAAAATTCACTTGAATTAATTAAACAAACACTTTAACATAATTAATATCAATTTTGACATTTATTAAAATTGGAAAGTCAACAATATTGATTTGAGTTTTACTAAGAGCAATTATAAGTTGGCCTCTTTTGTATAAAAAAGAGATTTATTTGTAGAATTGATTATTGTAAAGGTTAATGTCTAATTATTGAAAATACATTGAAAGGGTTTTAGTGTGATCCTTAGAAAATACTAGGATTTAGTTCTTGGGTTGAAGAACCTTGTTGTTTAATCTTTCTTAAAAGATTAGTTGAAAATCAAGTGAGTTACTTGAGTAAGTGAATATAGACATTGGTTAGTTTGAACCACTATAAATTTATTATGTTCTTCCATTGAACTCTCTTTAATTTCTTAATTAGTTTAATTATTATCATTTTCAAATATGATATATATATGCACACACACACATATGTATGTATATCACATATATGATAGAATATTTTATCCAATTAGACATTTATTTCTAATAAATTATAATAAATTACTTAATTAAGGTAAATAAATAAATTATTTTAATCAATTATATAATGTTTGACAATTAAGCCATTAATTAATTTAATAGGCATGAATTTAATTTTAGCGTAACCTAAATCTAGAAAAGCCTAAACAAATTTAATTGAATTAAAAAAAATAACAAGAACCTAAAATGGAGGTGGTTAACCGGAAAGCCAGAGAACTTCACTCATTTATAAAGAAAATTAAGAAGAGGTGTTATGTGAGGAAAGATAAATATAGGAACTTGTGGAAGAAGGAATTAAGTACAATATAAATATAAGCAACAACAATAACAAAATGAGAACAAATCAATCAGCATTATAAGAGAAAGTTCTAATAATATCGATTTAACTAAAAAATACAAGTATTTATGGGTTCAATACAAAAATTATTATGGATTAAATTATAAGAAATTTTTGAAGTTGAGATTGAATATTTATGAAAAATGTGGATATCATTTGAAAATGAATAGTTCAGATAGAATTGAACTTTCAATTGACATAGACAGTTGGGATTCTATGAATGAAAATATGGTATCTCTAGATCCTATTGAATTTCAAACAGATATAGGTTAACTAAATGGCATTCATGTAGTAATTAAGGTTATGGATTTTTAGTTTATAAGGGTAGTATGGGATCAGTAGTAGGTGAGAAAATCACTCATTTGATCGAGTATGCTATTAATAATTTTTTACCTCTTATTTTAGTATGTGATTTTGGAGGAGCATACATGCAAGAAGGAAATTTGAGCTTGACGCAAATAGCTAAAATCTCTTATACTTTATATGATTATCAATCAAATAAAAATTTATTTTTTGTATCAATCATTATATCTCCTACAACTGGCAGGGTGATGGTCAGTTTTGGTATGTTAGGTTATAGCATTATTATTAAACCTAATGCATATATTTTATTTATAGGTAAAAGAGTAATCAAGCAAACATTGAATAAAATAGTACCTGAAGGTTCACAATCAACCAAATTTTTATTTCATAAGGGTTTATTTGATTCAATCGTACCATATAATCTTTTAAAAGGTATTTTGAATGAGTTACTTCAACTCCATAATTTCTTTCCTTTAAACAATAAATCTGGTAGAGTCTAAAGTTAAATTAAAAAAAATTAGTTAATTCAATTTCAGTTGATTAATTTCTTTTTTTTCTAGTAAACAAGTATTTTTTTTGTAGAATAAAAAGTAAAAATCCAAAAAATAGCATTTATATAGATAATTTAGTAAAAATCAAAGATATAGAAATATGAAAGACTGTTTTTCTATGTATAGGTAAGAAAAGAATATGAAATTCATTTTATTTATTATACCTTGCTCATTTTTTCATGAAAAAAATAATCATTTCTTTTTTCTTTTTCTTATGAATGTCAGGGGTAAAGGTCTTTCCTATTAAAAGGTAGAATATATATTTCATATTTATATTTTATTTATGTATTTTAGGAGTGTGATGGGTGAAACATTTTGATGCCTCCTTTTAACATGTCTAACTATGCTACTAATGGTCTTTAGAGGGAAGTAACTAGTCAGCTTTGGTAGATGTCTGGGGATTAGCCATGACAAGCACATTTGCTAGACTTGTCTTTAATATAGGATATTCCCCCTGCCTATATACGGAGCTTAAGGATCAAATTTATGTATCAATTCCATTAATTAATAAGAGAAGTAACCAAATTCTATTCAATCATCATGCCTCATTATTATATTATTATGTCTTTCTCTTGTATAATGCTTGTGTTATTCAAAGAGCTTATTATGCTTTTCTAATCAAAATGAAAATGCTAATGATGCTCATATATGTATGCTCTTGTAGGATTTGCTTGATCATGAATGAGTTATTCATGAGATTCAAGAGCTAGCTTAGGTAGGAAGTGTCCTACATGAGGGCCATATAGGTTTATTAGAGAGGCCTTAGGCTAGACTTATGACATTTATATCAAAGCTAAGACTGATATTATCACACCCAACAAAGGTGTGACATACTTCCATAAAATAGTTAATAGTCTTCACACCAATGGACAACAAAAGCTATTTTACAGGGGATATGTACAAATTAAAATTTTTAAGAGAAGAGTCATACAAATCATTACTAACTAATAACTGCACTTATTAATCATTCCAAAAATAGTATAGCATTTGAACATGGATAGTATAATAAGGTAACTTAATATTTCCATTATGGTGGTAGATATACATATAGGCATATATCATGGTTATACATAACAATTTACAGCCATAAGTTACAAAAAATACAAAAGTTGCATAAACAAACAGTAGCTACGAGCAAGCCTCGTAAGTCCCAGACATAAACCGAATGACTGTTGAATAAAACTCGTAGTTTGTATCTAAAGATCCATGAACTCACCCGAATAACTAGGACCTTTATTCATTAAATGACAAATGCTGAGTAAACTCAGTGGTGCTATGAATCACGTAAGAAAAATAACAATAAACCAAAAATAACTAAATATCAAAAGAATAACAAGAAGTAGTTCATAATGAATAACCAAACCAAGTACATATAGGAAATCTTTTAATACAATTTATACATAAACATTGTTAACAATATTTATCTCTTGCATCTATTTTCGTAGTTTATGCCCTAAAAAGATCAATGGTATCATGGATACGTACCTCGACATACATTCACTCATTACCTGTCATAATTACCAACATCATTCTTCATTTATTAGTTGCATCTGTTACCATAGTATTTACCATATATACTAAATAGTATAATAAATATGTACCTTGATATACATTCACTTATTATTTATCATAATTACCAATCTACATCTGTTACCATAGTATTTGCTATAAATACTCAATAGTATAATAAATACGTACCTTGATATACATTCACTCATTACCTATCATAATTACCAACATCATTCTCATTTATTAGCTGCATCTGTTACCATAATATTTGCCATAAATACTCAATAGTATAATAAATATGTATCTTAACATACATTCATTCATTACCTGTCATAATTACCAACATAATTCTCATTTATTAGCTACATCTATTACTATAGTATTTTCCATAACTACTCAATGGTATAATAAATACATACCTTGATATACATTCACTCATTACCTATCATAATTACCAACATCATTCTTATTTATTAGTTGCATCTATTATTATAGTATTTATCATAAATACTCAATGGTATAATAAATACATACCTTGACATACATTCACTCGTTACTTGTCATTATTACCAAAATGCGAGATGAATGATGTATGATGCAGTGCATGTATTCATGCTGCAAATCCTCTTATCCCTTTTCATTCATAATCCATCATAATATTTATGTACTAGGTGACCATTAACATTTTGCATACCGTATCATTTCATTTAACTTCATCATTTCTTTAAAGAAATAGAATAGTTCACCATACCCTAGTATATTTCATCATTTATTGTATACACTGATTCATCAGGATCATTTCATATATATATAGATATATAATAGCACCTCCCTTATCACTCTTAAATATATATATATATATATATATATATATATATATATATATATGTCATGCCATGTAGTTATGAATGAAAGTATGATGCAAAATGGATGTTGTGCAGAATGTTATGTATATGTATGCAAAATGATGCATTCATCCATATATATTGGATCTCATTCCATTATTTAGGTTATATAGAAGTAACTGTATGAGGACTAGCACAAACCTCTTAAGCCTTTACCCTAATCCAAACCCTAAGGTAGAATAGTAATCGCCTCCCCATAAGATCCTGTGACATTCCCATTATAACCATGCTAGAAAATGATTAGTAAACTTAAGCAGTATTATAATAATTAATCATGGTATACCATAGGCTTGTATAACATATGTATGTTTTAAAAAAAGTCACTGTCTAAATCCAATATATGCATACACCAATTATGTATAGATGTTAGCATGTATCTTAGTATAGAAAATCATAATACTTTCATAGAATAACATCACAACAACTAATTTACATTCATTAAAAGTTTTATTCATCAACTTATACACAAAACAAGTATACTTACATATTTTTATTTCATTTAATATTGTATAAACAAAGTAATAGTCACTTATGCCTTCCGTTCAAGCATTAAAATCTCATAACATTTTAATCATTTGATATAATGATGTAATCAAGTTTCTGGAATTTTGGACCTTGAAAAGTTTGGGGTCTAGTTCGAAAATTCCAGTATGCGTAGCATGCAAAAATTCAAGATTATTTGATCCTAGTGCTAACCTAAGACCCTTTTTAATCAATCATGCACCAAAAAATCATATTCTTCACTTATGAAAGTACCATTCCATGTAATTAAAGTATAAAAACACATGCATTAAGGCCTCCTAAATTCAAGTTGCCATAACCTTTAGTGTAAGGGCTAAAAGTGTGCATTAATACATACTTCATTTAATTAGCATAATATCTGATATGCCCTTGCATAAAACTTACATAAATCCTCACCAAAGTAGCATATAAAATAGGATATTAGAGCAACCTTAGCCCTACATATCTTCAATAATAAAGATAACCCCTTAACCATATACATATTACACACTTCCATTCATACAAGCATAATTGAGCATGCAATAACTTGCATAATTATTTACCATATCATGAGGCATTCAATAGATACTAATAACTTGATAGAACAATAGCTCACCATCATAATAATAACTCATAAATTAGTTTTGCTAAAACATAACAATCACACCATCAAAACCCCTTTTTACACATACATTATTAATATGCCTTCCATTGCACCATATGCATTTCCATTTGCACTAAACATCTCAATTCGATTCCTAAACATGGCATTAACCAAACATACATAATAGGTCATTCAAACTCACTTCATGAATAGTTACTAATTCAATTGAAATACTTAAAGTGCACACACAAAGGCCCAAACACAAAACATATACAAGGTACATTTAATGCAATGTATACTGCCCCTAATTGCAACTTTAATATGTTCAATACATAAAATCCTTATAAATGATCACTAAACCCTTCCTACCTCAACATAATACTTTAATATACCATAATCTTCAAGCAAGCAATCAAAACTCATTCAAGAACACTCTCACGTCAAACCCCCATCTTTAAAAGTGACATTAACATAACTCAAAACAATATTCCATCATATAAATAAGTCTAAATTTATCATTCTAGCATAAATTAGCAATTAGAATTTAAGGAATCATATGGTAAGGGCTAGAATACCATCAATCCTTAAACAAAAACAAAAACACACACACTAGCTCTAAATAGTTGATACATTCTGCAATTCACCTTGATAGCTCATAAGATCAATATTCCATCATCCAAAATACATGAAGTTAACATAATTTCATCCCTAAAATTCACCCAAATCATACACAAAAGTAGCAAGGAGGAGAAGACGATCAAGTATAAGAAAGCTAGTAAGATATGCAAAGAGTGAACATGCATTAAAACCATCAAATTACCTCCTTTAGTTAAGACTCCTCCTTAATCACACCAAATCAAAGTCAAGAACACAAGAAGAGAGGTATTTTCATTTCATGAGGAGAAATGGTAAGAAAAGGAAGCAACAATTGTAAAGAAGAAGATGGGGAGAAAGATGAAATCTCATCCTCCAACACCTACAATCCCAATGTCTTATCACCCTCCACTAACTTATTCAATACCATTTTTTAATTCTAGAATAATATATATATCCCACTGCTTAAGAGATATAATATAATATATCTCCACTTATTCTTATTACACATACAATATAATAATAATAATACATACATACATATGTTCTAAACAAGCATTTTTAATTGAATATCTTAAATCAAAATATACATGTATCATTTGTTAGTATGCTCTAGAGCATCATGTTTCATTGTAATTTGATATTGAGCCATTTATCGATAAAGGTATTATTCATTATTTAGTGTACTTAAAATGTAATTAACTAAATGATGAATTTCAAAATATTGGAACAGTACAAAGGAATTCACAAAGAGTTTATGAAATGAGATTCTTATTATATGTAAATATTCAATATATAAATTATCCCTAATCAATGAATTAATAAGAATGGATATTATTAATACGATTAAGATCAGCATATGTTATACTGCCTTTTGGGATGATTCTCATTCATCATGAGAAGAGTTGTCTAAAGTGAACATATGGATGAGTAGTAAAGGACTGACTCATTGGAGGCCTTGCTAATGAGATTTCATATGGATAATTGATCTATGTCTGTGAAACATATCTCACTCATATCAGTAGTGCAAGCATCCTTAAGACTTGAGATAACAAGGTTATCTTAATTATGGATCACTATGTTTTGACTCCTATGTTTTATTCCTCCATAGGAGGTGTTCATAACTTGGAGGTTGGATATAGTGTGAAGTCGTTGAAGGCATTTGTTTATCAATAAAGGATTCACTATCCCAGATTAAAGATAGGGATTTATCTTATTGATTTATGTAATATTCTTTATTTAAAAATCTCTGGCTAGAGTAGAATGCCTATTGATGAATGAGTTTCATAAGGGCATTTTGGGAATAAAGATTATGGTACATGAAACATCAAATTTAGGGCACGACCTAACACACTTGATTATGCATTAAGTTGACATTAATCCATACTCATACCTAAATGAGATAGTGGATGGTGAAAGGAGTTTATTGCATGGAATCTGATATAGAAGGGTTGTAGTCAAACTAATGACCTCTTGACATTTGAGTAGTCATGATGTATGACTAGACATTGCTCATGATTTACATATGATGTTAATAAATGAAGTTTAATAATATGTTCATATGTTGCTAACATGTCAAGAACCCAAAAGGTCACTCATTAAAAGTAAGGGAATTATAATCATAAATGGATATTGATGAAATAATGTTTTATGGTTATAAGATAACCTGGATTTTTCATGTTCATTAGAAATAGCATGAAAGGAGCTTTAATTTGATACCAAGGTCACTGAAATCTAATGAATAGAACTCAAGCTACAAGTGATTTAAGATGACATGTTCTACATACATGGTATATACGGGTTTTTGATGGAATTAATTGACTTAATGGTCAAAATGTGATTGTCAAATAAATTATTCATGTAAGATGAATTAAATGGAAGTGCACATGATTGCCATGTGCTTCTGGAAAGAGATTTAAGTCAGTCACATGCCAAAAGCATGTGATGTGCACATGACTTGACTTGTTATAACCTGAACCTAATTAGGGTTATATCATTATGTATTGCTGAAAACAAATAGAGATATAGAAGCATATTTTAGCTGCCACTCTTCTCCTTCTGGTTTCTAAGAATTTTGAAGCACAAGAACAAGGGAAAATAATTTGGTTTTGATTGAACATCAAGAAGAAAACCGAATTCAATTATTATTCTTCATCCATTCTCTTTTATTTTTGTTTTACCAGTCTCTAAACAAAACTAGTAATTGCATTACTAATCATTCCCTTTACTTGTGTGGATAGTTTGGAGATCCTCTATCCTTGAGGATTGAAAAGTTTACTATAACTTTTCAGAAGGATAAAGAAAGAAGGAGATCGGCTTATAAGTTTTCAATCTCTTCTTCATAATCTTCTCTATGTTTGATGTTTTCTATGTATAGAATTGCTAGATCCAATGAAATCACATGTTTAAACATTTTAAATTACATCTTTTGCTGCTAAACATGTTTTCACAAACCATCATTCCCACCTTATAAATAAATTATTAATTTCATATATGCCTACAATTCTCTCCCCACTGTAACATACACACACTCACATCAATGCCATACAACCTCATGCATGTTAAATATTATTGCATAAATATAATCTTAAGAATAATTTAATTATTTAAGCATGATAACTAAAGAGATTTTAGTGTATGTAAACAAGATTGTTACAGATACAGTCAATATGTTTTTTGATGACATATGATAAAAATGCTAAGATAATGCACAATGAGGTGCTCAGATGATGAGTTGAGGAAATCAAAAGACTTTTGGCTAAAATTATATAGAGACAGGCTACACAGTCGAGTGACTTTGAGATTGTACAAGTATGATACTATATGATTGAGAATAATTCATATGGTTTTAGAGTTAGTACAAATATGGGATTGTCCAATTTAGAATTATTTGAGGTATTTCAAGATTTTATCAGTATGGAACTATATAGTGGAGAATAGCTCAAAAAGTTTGATAGTACAATCCATAACAACAAGGTATATGCTTTTTTTAGTACTATTTCATAACAAACTTAATAATTAAACATGTTTGACTTGGAGCAATTATTAAATTAGCAACCTTTTGGAAAGTTTCTTAGGAAACATGCAAATATTCTGCATGTTGGGAAGGTCTCATCATTGTGTTATAGAAGCAGTCATCAAAATGGTTTGTAACTGATATGCGTGGTATAAACGGATGGTTTATATGAGCATGTTGATCCTCAAGCTTCATGCATAGATAAGGAAAATATCCTACATCAAAGACAAGCCTAGTGAATGTGCTTGCCATGACTAGTGCCTAGACATCACCCAATATATCACCCGATTGATGAAAACATGCTCCTGTAAAATGATTAATAAAAACCATATGATTAGGAATTTATCAATCACTCTATAAAGGATATATATATATATATATATATATATATATATACTTTGATAGAATATATCCTGTTTGTAATTATGACTATTTATTTAATTATTTATGGTTGTACATTAACACCTGTTCATATAAAATTTCCATATATAAAATATGATATATTACTGAATAACTATTGTATACATAACATTTATATAATTTAAATAAGCCATACTTTAGGTAATTTTAGTAATTACATTATTACACAAGCATAAAATATTTTACTATACATAAATTGTACAATGATAGTTGCATAACAAAACATCCACTAAGAATACATTATATTATCCAAGATATGGTTTTGAGGGTCATATAGAACTTGAAGTATCCTAACTGCACTAGTGCTTCACTAATTCGAATGCCCCTCTGAACTACTTTGATCTGCCTTCATCAAACAATAAAAGTTGGGTATAAAATTTAATGGTATCTAATAATAATTGTACCATGAATAAAATTCTAATATATTAATTTATAATAAATAGAAATAATTAATGAAAATAATTAATGAAAATAATTAACGAACAGTCATAACATAAATTCATAATAAATATTGCAACCGATTAATTATGCAATCAATAATGAAATATCATTATAATAATTCTTTGTGAAAATTTTTTTATACCATAAATCATTTTTATGAAGCAACCATAATATCACTATATACATTAATAGATTAGCAGTGAAATGCTTTATGTCGATAAATGGAAGTATGAATTGTATTCTCTTTATTTTTGTAGCAATGATATGCTATATGATAATAGATACAAATATGAACTGCATTTCTATGTTCTTTGTAATTTCATCATTTCTTTGTAATCATATCAATCTCTATATTTGATTGTGAACAATCTATACTAGGTATATTTTTAATCATTTATCTTCTTAGTATATCTTTATATTTTTTATATTTTTTTGTATTCTCTATATTTGTATCTGTATCTATACCACCTTATGTCGCCCTATACATATATAAATATATATAACTGTACCTTTGTTATTCCTCTGAAATGTGATGCTCATGGCATATAATGCATGACTTATGCCTTTATTATGTATGCATCTGCACAATATTGACTTAACTGTAAAACAATAACACTTCAGAATATTTATATATCACGTATCTAAATAAATAAATATTAATTGATTATTCAAAATATTATATGATGATATTGTTACACCCACATTAGAGACCCTAGAAGTTATGCATTTATATGTGTAAGTGTGTAGATGAATGGTAGGATTGCCATATGTATATGTGATGTGTTTGAATGCATGATGATGGTTTTATGCTCGCAGGAATTTTAGTTTATCAGTAACCTCGAGTACGTACGGGCGTATCAAATGGGGTACGGGCGTACCGTTGCTCGCAGGAAATTGGGTTTGTCAGAAGTTTTAGGTCGGCACGGGCGTACCAATATCCGTACGGCTATACGCGACGTTATATTGACTTTTTAAGGGTTAGAAACCTACGGTTTTTCCTTAATTCCTTCCTTATTTCTTAAGCTAAATACCCCTAAACCCTACCAAAACTCCTACTTCAAGATTCTACGCATCCCTAACGTCCGAGAACGCAAGATAGAAGTTAAACACGATTAGAGACAAGATCACCAGCTTACACTAGAAGTAACTTGAATTTTAGGTTTGTGCTAGATGATTGTTGTTAGTGCTAGTTTTATGTATTTAGCCACTATCGGCTTGTTTCTATTGCCGAGAGACTTGAACCAAGTCTAGGCTTGTATTTCTATCTTGTATTTCATTGGTTAAGGCGTGCTATATGCATGGTTATGATTGTAATGCTTGGATTGATGTTTTCCTTGCTTGTTAATGTGATGAATTGCCCTAGCTTCCCGACTATGATGAATTAATGGTAATGACATGCTGACATGCATGGAGATGATTGATGAGGAAAGAAAGAGAGTAAAGAAAATAAGAAATGAGGGCAGAGCTCAACTCTGGGCACACTGGATCAATGAATGATAATAGGACTCCTTCGAAAATTATTAGATATATGACCTCCTGAGATGGGAGATGAGTCTCGAGACCTATAGTAGGATCGAGTGCAGAGCACTCTACAGTTCAATGGCCTCCTACGGGAGATGAGTACCGGTACCTATCGGGATCCAGTGTGTGCGAAAGGAATGTGCACAATTACAGGAAAACAAGAGTGAATGAGAGAAAGAAGGATGAGGGTGAACGTTAGGAGCATTGGCATTTGCATTGCATAAGATGCTAGTATTGAAATGCCCTGATATGATGTTTATGATGAATTGCTATATGTTGCATGACTGTTTATATGAGTTTCTAGCACCACTGAGTTTATCTCAGCGTTTGTCATTTGATGAACGTAGGTTCAGAGCCCACGGGAGAGCGTTCAGAGAAGGATTAGAGGTCGTCAGCTGAGACAGACTGATCTCAATTTGGTACGGGACTTCTGAGGCATACTCCGGCTCCTTTGGATTGTGTAGCTAAGGTGGCAGTAGTCTTGTATTTATTGTATAGCTTTTGGTGGTATTTGTACGCACTCACATCTTGTATAAATGGTTTTATATTTATGAAATATGGTTTTTTACTTGTGTGTATGATGAGTTTATCCTGGGAAGATGATTGCGCATCACGTTGTATCCGTCGCACGACCACAATTACGCTTAGCATTATGTCCCCATACGACATCTGTATGATGCATCCCTGGTAGTGCAGGCACTGGTCTTCTTCTGGGGGCCGCTGTCTGTGTCACGGGAGCATGTCCTCCTGGGTATGGGCCGGGTGTGACAATCTATCCAGATTTATGTCTTCACCAACAGAAGTGCACCTAGGAGCTGCCAAGAGAACTCTTAAATACATCAAAGGAACATCTGATGAAGGAGTTCTATTTTGAAGAAATGTTCCAATCATTTTAGAAGGATATGCTGATA
>CANYBF010349518.1:0-16036 GCA_948192965.1 Dalechampia spathulata
ATTAATTTGCTTGAACCACATATGTTGATGAATTGTATTAAATGTTATAACTAGCACCACTGAGTTTTATACTCAGCGTTTGTCCATTGATAAACGCAGGAACTAGCAAAGTCGCGGAAGAGAAACTTTAGTGGCAGCAGCAGGACCATCAACGTCCATGTGGTAATTTATCTAAAGGACTTCTTAAAAGTTATAATCGTGTAAGCTTTTAAATAAGTACTTTGGCAGTACATCAAACATGGATATTCTATAAACTTGACATAATGTGTGTATAAATATGACGCTAAATATGGTCTGTATGAAATAAGAAATGTTTATAGAACCAGGGAGTTATATGCTATATATTTGTTATCTGTTATAAAAATAAAAATAAAAATAAAAAAAAATTTACGCACTAGTTAAGAATGTATGGAATCCCTTGTTGAATGATTATTGATTTTCTTGTTGAGAAATTTGTAATCATTCGACAGGAGCATGTTACGCGGTCAGAAGACGTGACATGAAAAGTAATTGAAATCCCAAGAAGCGCTGGCAACACGTGCGATTTATAGTGGTTCGGCTAACTCTTGCCTACGTCCACTTTCTCCTAAGTCTCAACTTAGGGTTCTACTAAAATTCAATCTATTACAACAAAGGATTCACAAATGAATCCAATCCCCAGTGTTTTCAAGGCTTACACTCTAACCTTTACAATTTGAATCCTTACAAACAACTCAAATACACAATAATCCCCAATGGATTAATCTCACACTAACCCCACAAAGATTGCAATAATACACAAAGAGCAAATGAAGAAACAAGCTCAAAACTTACTTGTAAAAGGTGAGAATAGCTCAAGAACAATTGCTCTGCAAGTATATTTTCATTAGCAAAGAAAGTATGAAAGTTATTATCGTGAAACTAGCCGTTTCTCAGACTTTAAAACCTAATTTCTAAGACGCGTACGGCCGTATAGTATTTGTACGCCCGTACAGATTCAAAACTAGCCGTTGGAAAATACGAGGGAACTGTGGTACGGCCGTACCATCACTTGGTACGCCCGTACCAACCTAAGTTTCCTGACAAACAAATTTTCCTGCGAGTTCGCGTACGGCCGTACCACACATTGGTACGCCCGTACCGAAGCAGGTTTACTGATAAACTAAATTTCTGTGAGTTGACGTACGACCGTACCAACCAATGGTACTCCCGTATCAAAACCAATGAAACAATACACACTTGGTACGCCCAGCCATCTGGTCGTACCACTCACTTGCAACAGTTGGCACGCCCGTACCAATAGTGGTACACCCGTACCAAATACAAAAACACTTAGAAAATTGTAAATAACTTAAATTGACTCACACGTGATACAACACTCAAAACCTAAGGTCTAACAACTATAAAGGAAACCAAACAGAAATATTAGAAAAAATAAAAAAATGCAATTAAATTATACAATAAATAATTAAAAAGTAAAATCAAAATAAATTGAATTTAAAAAGAAAGAGGGGAGAGAAGAAGAAGAAACAAAAGAAGAAGAAGAAGAAGATGATGATGATGGCAAAGATGAAGAAAAAGAAGAAGTAAATAATAACAAATCAAGAAAAATAAGAAGCAACAACAATAAAGGAAAGAGAAAAATAAGCAATAACAATACAAAAAAAAAGAGAAAAAGGAATAGATGTGAAAGAAGAAGAAAAACTATGAAAAGATTAGGGAAAGAAATAAGTTCAATAGATTTTTTAGGTTTGTATTATTTGATGGGGTATTTTAGGGATTATAAAAGTTATTTTGATAAAAAGTGATGAAATTTTAAAATGTAATATTAGGTGACATTTTTCAAATTTAAATTTCATGATATAGTAATATACTAATTGATCCATAATTTTCAAAAAATTATTAGGACTTAGAGATCTTAATAGATAAAACTCAAAATGTGAAAATTAAATAATATGTTTGGAAACTTCAAAAAAGAGTTACATAAAATTTTTTGAAAAACTATTTCCTAGTCTAATGCAAAATGAAAACTAGATAATATGTTTTGTCTTATATGATTTTATATTTCTAAAATAAAATTATCTTTTAATTACATTTTTTTATCCTTGGAGGAATAAAAAAGTTGATAATTACATTCAAAATTAAAAATTGACTTTAAATTTATTTTTTTAACAAACAAATAATAAAGGATTTAATATATTCATGGGATAACAAAATTAATATCATTCAAAAGAAATAAATTTTGATTTAAAAATTGCTTAATGAGTGATAGTATCGAGAGCTCAAACTTTAATAATTCATTTAAATTAACTTCATTTGAAAACATTCAAAATGAAATGAACTAACTCCTAGAAAAAATCTATACATAAGGAGTACTTTGAGATTCATTAATTGAATGAAATATTTTAGCAAATGAAGAAGGAAAATTGATGAATGAGACACTAAATACAATATATCAAGAATGGTCTTTAAAAGCTCTAAAATAATTCATAATTAAAAAAGAAATTTTAAAATTGAGAAAAGAAAAAAATAGTTCCTTTTGTTATAGATTGTGTAACTAAGATAGCCAACATGAATAAAAATAATCTAACATAAGATTTTAAAAAGTCTATAGGACTTATAAATGAAGCTCCATTATACATAAATGACATAACCTTTTAATGAGCTTATATTTATGAAGAAGGCTATGTACAAGGTTAATTATCCTCAAAGGATAAAAGAAAAATTTATTCTTATGGATAATTCTTTAAGGTTTATAATTAGCTTGCAAAAATTTTCTTAATGTAGATTATGAAAAGTATGTGCCTGAAAGAATTGATGAATGAACAACCATGATAAAATTTACAATTAAGTTTGATGCATGCACCCTTATAAGCACTTATGAATTATTCAAAGTAAGATGCTTGGCATCGCTAAAAAATTATTAAGAATCATTAATATCTTATGCTTCAATTGAAGAAGAAATTAACAAAAAGTATTAGCAAATGGAGTGTTGGCTATAGTGGTAGATGCCTTAAAAAGAGAGTTTTATGGTTTCTTTTATCAACGTAGTCATTAGAAAAAAATATCAATCTTTAATGGCTTTAATGAAACTTCAAATTTGTGATATGTGTTATTTTGATAATTTTACTTGTGAATTATAAAAGTTCTATTATAATTTGGATTTGACATCTCAAAATTACATGTTAGAATTAATTTTTACTAAATTGTTTAAAACTTGGTTAAAAGTAGTAAAAATGACTTTCCAACTCCTCCTAAATGAAGATAAGGTAATCAATGGTTTAGGTGAAAGGATTCAAGTAATTAGATATACCATGATAAAGGCATGTATTAAACTCTAAATAAGGTAAGATGCAAAACATCTTCTATATTTAAATAAGAGTTTATTATTCTTATATTAAGTATGTTCATGATGAGTATGGTTATTCCTTTGAATTAGAAGAAAAATATAGGATAAGGTATTCTTCATGAAAGAAATTTAAAGGATATAGGAAAATAAGAATATTGCGAAGAGAAAGAGAGGTCATACAAGCACATAACATGACATGATAACACATATTAAGCATGATGGTAAATATAACAGAAATAATGGAAAAGGAAAAAAGGAGTAGGGAGATAAACGATGACATTAATGAATAGTTACAAGCATTAAGTAAGGAATTGCAAGAATAAATAGACATCATGTAATATCTTATAACCTTTAATCATTAACGAAAAATTTGATCTCAGGTGGCATGAGCTAAAATATAGAAGTGAAATGTTGTAATTGATGTATGAAATAGTTGCATATATTTTTCTAGTATTTTTAGGTAACTTTACTATGTTTTGGGTTTTTGTAGATTTAGCTTGGTCCAGGGTCCCGATGTCGACCCCGATTTGCACACATGCCTTTGAGGCTCCCTTGAGTGTTTTGGACATGCAGAACATGTTACATTTTGCTTGTGGAGGGTGGGAGCACATAACATGCATTTCATGATATCCGTAGCACATAGTGCTACATGCTGCACATGTTCTAAAAATGTACACATGATAGGTGGCCTTTTCCTACGCAAATCTAATATGCTTCATAAGACACCATGCCTTAAGGTCCTAAATGATACTTGTTTGACCTATGGTGCACATCCCAATGTGCCTACATTGGGTGGCGCACATAAGTCAAAAATTGCATGATGCTAGACATTTGCTGCTACATGTTATGTAGATAGCCTTTTTTTAGGCTATATGTTGTGCATTTAGCACTATGTGCTACACACATAGCTCAAAAATTTCCAGAATCCCATATTGCTAATATGATTTGCTTAATCCTATTACCCTCACCTATAAATATATGCCTTATATTTAAGGGAAAAGGGCCAAAAATTAAGAAATTGCACCTAAACTCTGCTAAATTAACCACTCACTTAATTAAGTAACTAATCTAGGATTAGTGACTAATTAATCCCATTTAGATCCCTAATCACATTTAGATCCCTAATCACATTTAGAATCAAGATCTAAAAGCTTAATATATTGTAGTGAGTTGAATGCTTATTCTTTTCTTCTTTTCTTCTTTTCTTCTTGATTTCATTATGGGTTTTGATTTTTGACTTGATTTTGATGGTTGGCTTCAATCATATGAGTTTTGATGGATCCTATTGATTATTCATGCCCTAAATGATCTACCATGGTTGTTTAATCTATTGAGATTTAGGTTTAAATTCATGTTTTTCCTTTGAATCTACTTTGTTATATGTTGCGCATATAACATGATGTGCACCACTTATAGCTTACATGTGGCACATATCATGCTATGTGTGGCATACATAGCATCTAGTTTTATCAGAAAATGCTATTTTTCTCTCATTTTTCACTTGTTCTTGACGTGTTTTGAAGTTCTCAATAGCATTAGAGGTTTCACAGTAGCCTTAATAATCTAGGTTCGTCATATATTGATCATATTTCATCAATTTTGACTTCAAAATTAATTTTTTTTCAAGTTAAATGATTATTTAATTTGTTAATTTATGATGTTTGACATGATTGGCTTTGATTGGTTGAGTTTACTATCTCCAATTAGCATTTGTGTGATGTTAGTGACTCTTAATTCATTGTACCATGATCAATTACTTATGATTTTGCCATTAAATAATCTTATTTTGCTTAATTACTCAATTAATGCTATTTTAATTGTGTTTAATCTTGTCACTTGACATGTTTAGCTTGATTGAACATTGAGTTCTTTCTAAGTGATGTTTCATATAATCTTAAAAGAGTCTAATTTTGCTATTAATCAATTTTGCCTAAAATTGATTGTTTTGTGTGATTTTCATGATCCAACTCATGTTTATTATCACTTTTTTATGATTGTTGCCACTATATTTATTGGACTTTGACTCTTGATTTGTGCTTTTATATGACATAGAATTAGTGGATCTAATCCTAAATTTCATTTACTATTAATGATTTTCTTATTTATTTTGCATTTTTCACTTGTGCATTTTTGGCTCATGGTACATGAGGTTGACTTTTTCTCGAATGGTTGAGACATTGATTAATGTCTTAGATTTTGTATTGATGAAGTTCCTATGTAATAGAATAGCTTTATTCCTCTTTTTTGTATGATTTAGCCTTAAATCCCTCATATATCCCCTATCTTCTTTGATCCCTTTCACCAACCTCTATTTTATTTCATGTAGCTTTGCTCATTATTTTATATTTGCTATGATGTATGCCATACGATGCTCATTTATTATTGTTATATGATATATGCAATGTAGTAAAAATGACTTTCCAACTCCTCCTAAATGAAGATAAGGTAATCAATGGTTTAGGTGAAAGGATTCAAGTAATTAGATATACCATGGATAAAGGCATGTATTAAACTCTAAATAAGGTAAGATGCAAAACATCTTCTATATTTAAATAAGAGTTTATTATTCTTATATTAAATATGTTCATGATGAGTATGGTTATTCCTTTAAATTAGAAGAAAAATATAGGATAAGGTATTCTTCATGAAAGAAATTTAAAGGATATAGGAAAATAAGAATATTAAGAAGAGAAAGAGAGGTTATACAAACACATAACATGACATGATAACACATATTGAGCATGATGGTAAATATAGCAAAAATAATGGAAAAGGAAAAAAGGAGTAGGGAGATAAATGATGGCATTAATGAATAATTACAAGCATTAAGTAAGGAATTGCAAGAATAAATAAACATCAAGTAATGTCTTTTAACCTTTAATCATCAGTGAAAAATTTGATCTCAGGTGGCATGAGCTAAAATATAGGAGTGAAATGTTGTAATTGATGTATGAAATAGTTGCATATATTTTTCTAGTATTTTTAGGTAACTTTACTATGTTTTCGGGTTTTTGTAGATTTAGCTTGGTACAAGGCCTCGATGTCGATCCCGATTTGCATACATGCCTTTGAGGCTCCCTTGAGTGTTTTGGACATGCAGAACATGTTACATTTTGCTTGTGGAGGGTGGGAGCATAGAACATGCATTTCATGATATCCGTAGCACATAGTGCTACATGCTGCGCATGTTCTAAAAATGTATGCATGATAGGTGGCCTTTTCCCATGCAAATCTAATATGCTTCATAAGACACCATGCCTTAAGGTCCTAAATGATACTTGTTTGACCTATGGTGCACATCCCAATGTGCCTACATTGGGCGATGCACATAGGTCAAAATTGCATGATGCAAGACATTTACTGCTACATGTTGTGTATATAGCCTTTTTTTAGGCTATATGTTGTGCATCTAGCACTATGTACTATGCATATAACTCAAAAATTTCTAGAATCCCATATTGCTAATATGATTTGCTTAATCCTATCACCCTCACCTATAAATATATGCCTTATATTTAAGGGAAAAGGGCCAAAAATTAAGAAATTGCACCTAATTAATCCCATTTAGATCCCTAATCACATTTAGAATTAAGATCTAAAAGCCTAATTTACTGTAGTGAGTTGAATGCTTATTCTTTTCTTCTTTTCTTCTTGATTTCATTATGGGTTTTAATTTTTGACTTAATAATCTAAGTTTGTCATATATTGATCATATTTCATCAATTTTAACTTCAAAATTAATTTTTTTCAAATTAAATGCTTATTTAATTTGTTAATTTATGATGTTTGATGTGATTGACTTTGATTGGTTGAGTTTGCTATCTCCAATTGGTTAATGACTCCTAATTCATTGTACCATGATCAATTACTTATGATTTTGCCATTAAATCATCTTATTTTGCTTAATTACTCAATTAATGCTATTTTAATTGTGTTTAATCTTGTTGCTTGACATGTTTAGCTTGATTGAACATTGAGTTCTTTCTAAGTGATGTTTCATATAATCTTAAAAGAGTCTAATTTTGTTATTAATTAATTTTGCCTAAAATTGATTATTTTGTATGATTTTCATGATCCAACTCGTGTTTATTATCACTTTTTTATGATTATTACCACTACATTTATTGGACTTTGGCTCTTGATTCATGGTTTCATATGACGTAGAATTAGTGGATCTTGTTCTAAATTTCATTTACTATTAATGATTTTTCTTATTTATTTTTCATTTTCACTTGTGCATTTTTGGCTCATGGTACATGAGGTTTACTTTTTCCCAAATGGTTAAGACATTAATTAATGTCTTAGATTTTGTATCGATGAAGATCCTATGTAATAGAATAGCTTTATTCCTCTTTTTTGTATAATTTAGCCCTAAATCCCTCATGTATCCCCTATCTTCTGTGATCCCTTTCACCAACCTCTATTTTATTTCATGTAGCTTTGCTCATTATTTTATATTTGCTAAGATGTATACCATACTATGCTCATTTATTATTATTATATGATATATGCAATTCCATGCCTATGCTATATCATTTCACATGTCATGCTTATGCTATGTCATCTCATATGTCATGTCTATGCCATGTCATGTCTATACTATGTCATCTCACATGTTATGTTAATGCCATGTCATCTTATAAGTCATGCCTATGCCATGTTTCATGTCATGATTGCCATATCATGATGTCATGCTATATATGCTATGATTGCTACTATTCTATACCTTGTTACATGCTTATTTCATGCTTATGAATGCTTGCTTGCCTAGAGTAATTAACTCAACTGAAATGGTAAAAGTAAACTTAAAACTCTGAGTGAATGGATCACCACCCGAACCTATCTTTGGAGGGTTGACTTAACACTCATGCTAATGGGTCGGTTGAACCAAATCCAAAACCATCTAGTGGAAACTTCATCTTATAACTCTTTTGAGTCTGTCTCATTCCTTGAGATAGCCCCTTGGTACTCCAAGCGGGCCCCTAGTTCATGCGTCATAAGCCTTGCTCTGAGTTATGGTGAAAGCTCTGCCTATAGTAGTGGCTCCACTGAGGACCTATGGTGAAAGTATGGTGGTGTTGAAATATCTGAGTTTTATATTGCTTTTCCCGTTGCTAAGCTCACTACTATCTATGAGCCCATCTTAAAGCTTTTAAGGAAGAACCAGTGTTTGGTTTAGGATGAGAACTACTAATTTACATTTGAGAGGGTGAAGTATTATCTCTCTAACCCACTGATTCTGTAGCTGCCTCGATGGGGAAAACCATTGTTACTCTATTTAGCTTTTGAAGAGGAGCTAGTAGGTGCTATGATGGCTCAGGAGAATGAAGTTAAAATTGAGCATATTGTTTACTATTCAAGTAAGAAACTGTTGCCAATAGAATGTAAGTACAACACTATTGAAAAGCTATGCATGGCTATGGTCTGGGTCATTAAGAAGCTCAGACACTACTTCCAATCATATAAAGTTTAGGTGATCTCTAAGTTTGATCATATTGAGTACTTGTATGAAGCTCCTTTACTAGTGGGGAAGCTTTCTAGGTGGCTAATCTTATTATCAGAGTTTGATGTGTAGTACATCACTAAAAAAATGATCAAAGGTAGATTAATTGCTGAATTCTTAGCATCTAGGCTAGTGGATGACTCTAAAATATTTGAATTGAATTTCCCAGATAAGCACTTGGGGGTAGTTGATATCTAGAAATGGTAATTGCACTTTGATGATGGGGTCAAAAGAAGGGGTGCAAGCATAGGAGTTGTGCTAATCATTCTTGAAGGTGAACTAATTATGCTTTCAAAGCGACTGAGCTTCCTAGTCACCAATAACATGGCTGAATACGAAGCATGTCTATTCAGGATTGAAGCATTGCTAATGATTGGCATCTAAGATGTAGAGGTATTTGATGATTCGATGCTTATAATGATTGGCACCTAATATCCCACAGCTGAGTGGGACATTAGAGAAGAAAAGCTCAAGCCTTATGCCAAATACATGAAGCTCATGATTTGTAATTTCAGTTCATGTCAGTTTATTCATACTCCACGTGATAAGAATTAGATGGTTGATGCCTTGGCCATACTGGCTTTAGTATGTAAATGACCATAGTATTAAGTTTAGCTTATGTTCATCGAGCAGTCAAGGATTCCTTGCTATAAGGGAGAATGAGTTATAATGCTAGACCAACAATATGAGACTTCATGGTATGTTGATATCATGAATTTTTTGAGAATTGGTGCTTATCCAGAAGAAACCAATAAGATTGATAAGTTAGCTTTGGAGAGGCTAGTAGTCAACTTTACCTGGCATCAGGGTGTTCTCTACAAAAGAATAGTTGATGGTCTACAACTTTGGTGAATATTGAGGAAGGAGATTGAATCAGTCATGCAGACAGTGCATGCTAGTGTATGCATGCCTCACATGAGTGGCTTTACTCTGTATAAAAAAATCCTATGTCAAGGGTATTTCTGGCTTACTATGGAGATATATTGCATATAGTTTGTGTATTGATGTCATGAGTGCCAGATTCACAGAGATTTGAGTCACATACCACCAGTTGAATTGTAGAATTTGATGATGCCATGGCCTTTCTTAGCCTGGGGAATTGATATCATGGGTGAGATTCATCCTAATGCTTCTAATGGGAATCGATATATATTGGTAGTCGTCAACTACTTTTCTAAGTGGGTGGAGGCAGAATCCTACAGTAAACTGGGGGTAAAGTAGGTTGCCAAGTTTATAGAGAAGAATCTTATATGCCAATATAAGGTACCACATCCCTTAATGTCCGATAATGGAGTGTAGTTCCAAGGCCAGATGTTTGACTTGTTAGACAGATATAGGATCATGCATCATGGATCTTCTCCATATCGCCCCTAAGCTAATAAGTTAGTTGAGGTGACTAATAAGATGATCAATCAGATCTTGGCTAAGATAGTGTGGACTTATAGAGATTGGCATGAGCAGTTACCATTTGCTTTATCGGGTTATAGAACCACTACAAGGAGTCCTACGAGTGCTATCCCCTATTCTCTAGTTTATAGGATAGAAGTTATATTGCCAGTCAAAGTGGAGTTAAAGTCACTTCGAGTTGTTTTGGAAGCTCAATTGCTAAAGGCTAAGTGAAAGAGGACCCGATATGAATAGCTGGTTGGATGTGCCATCAAGAATAAGTCCACCTAACCTTATTCTCTAGAATGGCTCTCATTCACTCGACCCAACCGTTGAATGTCAGCATCCTTGCCTTGCCAAAGGAGTAGCCTTTTTGTATATGGCTACAAGGTGCGTACCTCTGTGGATCACCTGCTAATGGTGCTAAGATCCCCAGCTTCTCTGGAAGCTAGATCTGTAAAAAAGAAAGAAAAAATAAAAAAATAAAAAAAAACTTGTTGAGTTGAAAACCTTACAAAAGGCTGTTCAAGCAAAAATTAAAGTGACTTGTTGAGCTAAAAATCCAAGGGGGCAGTTCAGGAAAAAGTTAGGGTCTAAAGCAAAATCAGTGGCCTGATGAGCCAAAAACCTCACAAGAGGCAACTCATGCAAAAATTAAGGCAAAAATATAGCTTTTCTAAGTTGAAAACCTGTAAAGACAGCTTATAACTCATACCTGCAGTAAAAGTAGACTACCACTGAGGCATCCGAAATGACCTCATGTCACTGTATCAAACCCTAAGATCATCTCTATGATGATTATCAAAAAAGGGTCCGACCCTACTCCATTTGGTCTATCATCAGACCAATTAGCAGATCTATATGGCTGGATAAGTTTACGAATAAAAACTATACTAGCAGTCTAAATCCTACTACCCTCAGAAATGAAGGGGTAGTCACCTACTTATAGTTGTATAGTCAGAAGATAGCGACAAGATTAATAGAGCCCTCTGTAGTCAGCAGTGACCTCACTATAGACAGCCTCACTGGTAAGCCCCGATATTGTCAACATCATTGTCATGCTACAGGTAACTTTGAGGATAGTAGTAAACTCCTTGTACATTAGACACAAATCTACATGTCCAAATCGGAAGACATAGGTCACTGGATCCCAGAACTATACAACAGCGTGCAAGAAAGTAGTGTTGATAGAGACTTAGTAGAATATATTTAGATACTAGAGTCTAAACTCATTAGTCGACTCCATTCAATGTCGCCCCATTGGCAAGAAAGGGTACGGAAGGCCGATAGTGATTACTGAGTCATCGTCTATCTAGTTCCTACACAAGAATAGACAGGTTATGTTTCGGTAGAGAAGAATAATGCATATTATTCTTGCAGTAGAATAACAACAATAAGAATCTTATGTTTCACTATAAATCCAAAAGATACAGACTTTGAACAATCGATAACTTACAGTGTTCGGACACCATAGCTCGAGTGTATTAGGCCTTCATGCTTGGTTACATTACTCTATCCTATTATTCTAATGCAAAAGCTTCAGAGTTTTGACACCATGCATATGGAATCTAACATCATGTCTACCCTAGGCATCATCATCTCCTGATTACTCCTTATTTGGACTATGATTATTAGGGACCTCAATATTGTACTACTTTAGGCGTGCCATCAGCTGGGCAATCTCTCTGCCCATTAGCTTAATCATTCAAGCATAACGATCTTACTCTGAGCGTCGACTCATTTACATTAACACAAGCATATAGGCGTATAGGTCATGCATCCATTTATAGCTATCATGATTATAATCATAATAGGTGCTTACCTAGACATCATGCATCTCAAAGTTGTGGTAGCAGCATAGTCCCGTTAGTAATCTTGTAGTGTTATCCATGGCATCTCGGGAAACCTGCATAGGTTAAATACATGTCAGATTAGCAGAATTAGTAGCATACTAATGCACTTCATATACTCATGTGAGTGGTGTTTGGTAGCTTGAACTCAATCTCATCCCTCATTTACATTGGGAAGGATCTCTCATATAAGTGGGCCAAGCTCATCATAAGTATAGATCAATAGGTTCTGAGGCCACATCAGTTGACCCTCAATGAAGCTTTATGGATGTCCATATTTGGGAGGCACATATGGACTGTTGGGCTTTGATCTCGGTGGTGTCGCTTCATACATTAAACACCTGCTCATGTATTATCTAAACTAGTTCAATTCAGTTTTATGCTAATAAAATTGCTTTCTTCTTGCCTAACCTTAAAAGTCATATATTCATGTTTATGAATAACCAAAATACTTAATCCCCAATAGAATCGCCAAAAAAACCTCACTATTGGCAAAATTTTGCTTGCTTTATGTGTAATACATAATAAATTTTGCTAACGTACGCTAGCCTCTAGAGTGCTATGCTAATATGTGTTAGGTATCCATGAAGATGCACTTATGGAATTAGGCTTCTTATAAAAATTTCAAAATTTTTGGATATCATTTTCCCCAAGGAGTCCAATTTTCATGACCCATAGTGTCTGAAAAATCCAAAAATTTAGTCAAAATGCAGCAGACTGATATTCAAAAATTTAGGTATTTTCTCTAAACCATTTCAATTCCAATTTTACTAATAAATTGCTTTTCCATGTCTAGTATAAATAATAATTTGATCCAACAGATGATTAATTTCAGTCAAGCCTTTGACTACTGGTCAAGCCATTGACCAGACAGTGTCATATTCTAGCAGTGGGTCCGAAATGCAATCTTTATAGATATTAGACACTTGTTTGATGGTGCGAGCGTTAGATCCAATAGTTGATCACCTTTAGAAATGACAGTTATTCACCCTGATCCAACAGTTGATCACCTTTAGAACTGATAGTTATTCACCCTAGGTTCTGCAGTTGACTACCTGATCTAACAGTGATCGTAAGATCAAACATTTAACTCTTAAACCCTATTAGCAGGTATCTAAACTCAGTTTTTAGATCATTTTTGAGATATGCAAGAAAGCCATTAGTCCAGTAGTGACATAATCAGCATTGATCATTTAGCCTGAGCATTGAGCTCCTAATTGCATAATTGGGTTGCAAGCCTCAGTATGAGCACTCTAATTAGCATCGATCATCTCACCCAAGCAACGGGTTTCCAATGATGGTATTAGGTATCTTTTCTCCCCAATGGAGTTACAAGTCTTAGCATGAGCATCATTTGATCAAGCATCGATTATCTCACCCGAGCAGCAGGCTCCCATCAAGTTTTTATCAATGGAATCATAAATTTTAGCCCACACACTAGCCTCCCAATGCCAGGATTGGAACCTCAATCTTGATATCCTTAATGGTTCATATTTTCTTCTCCAATAAAGTTGCAAGCCTTAACATGAGCATGTTGATGAAGTCTTCCTTAGTGGATCACTTTTACATCCCCAGAAGATCCTAATTTCCCCCGTGGAGCTGCAAACCTCAGCATGAGCATTATACAAGCCTCAACATGAGCATTCTGTAAGCCTCAGCATGAGCACCTTGCAAGGCTCAACACAAGCATCTCACAAGCCTTAGTACAAGCATTGAGCCTCAACATAAGCATTGATCAGATACTCACCTTGCTTTTGGTGAAAAGTGATTAGGTCTCATTTTGATAACTTTTGCTTATATCATCTCAAAATGATCCTAATTAGAGGGTAAACTATTGGCCCTGACTTTTCACCCGCATGCTATAGTTTTGGGTTTTTATCGATTCGACTTGGTATAGGTCCTTGATGTCGACTTTGATTTGCACACATGCTTTTAAGCCTCCCCTAAGTGCTTTGGACATGCGGAACATGTTACATTTTACTTAAGGAGGGTGGAGCATATAGCATGCATTTCATGATATGTGCAATACATAGTGCTACATGATGCACATGTTCAAAAAAATATGCATGGTGGGTGACCTTTTCCCGAGCAAATCTAATGTGCTCCATATGACACCATGCCTTAAGGTCCTAAATAATGCTTGTTTGACCTATAATACACGTACCAATATGCCTACATTGAGTGGTGTACATAAGTCAAAATTGCATCATGCTGGGCATCTGCTGCTACATGCTGTATATATAGCCTTTTCTGGGTTATATGCTAGACATATAGCACTATGTATTGCACACATAGCTTTAAAATTTCTAGAATCCCACATTGCTAATATGATTTTCTTAATCCTATCACCCTCACCTATAAATATATGCCTTGTGTTTAATAGAAAAGGGTTAGAAATTAAGAAAATTGTACCTAAATTCTGCCAAATTATCCACTCATTTAATTAAACACTTAATTAAGTAACTAATCTTAGATTAGAGACTAATTAATCCCGTTTAGATCTCTAATCATATTTGGAATCAAGATCTAGAAGCCTAATCTACTATGGTTAGTTGAATGATTATTCTCTTCTTCTTTTCTTCTTGATTTCATGATGGTATGGGCGGGGCTTTCACCATGACCTAGAGTGAGGCTTGTGATGCACGGATCAAAGGCCCGCTTGGAGTGAAAACACAATCTTCTTGAGGGGCTACCTCGAGGAATGAGATGAACTCAAAAGAATCATAAGATGGAGTTGCCACTAGATGGTTTTAGATTTGGTTTAACCGACCCATTAGCATGAGTCTAAGTTAAACCCTTCAAAGATAGGTTTAGGTGGTGCAGATCTATTCACTTAGAGTTTTAAGTTTGCTTTTACCATTTTAGTCGAGTTAATTGCCCTAGGTAAGCGAGCATTCATAAGTATGAAATAAGAACATAACAAGATATAACATACCAGCATTCATAGCAGATACAGCATGGTAAATATGATATGGCAATCATGGCATGAAACATGACATGGCAATCATAGTATGAAACATGACATATGCATGACATATGAAATAGCATGACATAGGCATGACATGTGAAATAGCATGACATAGGCATGACATGTGAAATAGCATGACATAGGCATGACATGTGAGATGACATGGCATAACCATGGCATATGATATGATACACTGATACTCTCAGCATATGAGGCAAGCAAAATATGATCGTTGCTTGGTCATATAAGGGATTATAGGGAAAATCTGATAATATTTTGACATGATCATATTGCTATGATAAGAGAATGCCAATGGAATAAGCATGAGGTATGCAACCATCATAGAATCGTGAGAAGATTTTGACTCTTAACAGAGCAAGATGGCATGATCATATTGTTATGATAAGAGAATGCTAGTGGAATAGGCATGAGGTATGAAACCATTATAGAATCATGAGAAGATTTTGACTCTTAGCAGAGCAATACAAAGTGAGAAAAGTGGCCAGATTTGGGCAAATCCACTCGTATGTGTCGCACCCTAATTTTGGATCGGTCGGATTGATTGGGATGAATCGAGCCTATCTCCTCATCATTTTGCCCTCACGGGCATCTCGGTTTGTCCCGGTACAGTTCAGGATTCGAATTAGGGTTGCTAGAAGGGAATTTTGGACATTCTAGGTACTTGCCCGAACGGGTATCTTTAAGGAACCAATTCGGGTATGTTACTTACCCGTACGGGTATGTAACTTACCCGAATCGGTTCCCCAAAGATACCCAAACGGGTAAGTTCCCTCAGACACCTATAATTTGATAATTTGCTAAGAATTACGGGATTCTGGAATTTTAAGAAAAAAGAGAACAGAAAAAAAAATTAACTGCTTTAAATCCTACGAAATTAGAACTTAATTTTGGTTTTTAATTTCAATCAAAACTTAAAGGATCTAGTTAATTTTGACTTGATTTTAGTTAGTTTTGTTGAATACCTTGACTTTGGAAGGATC
>CANYBF010349669.1:0-13983 GCA_948192965.1 Dalechampia spathulata
CCCTAAAACATACGCGATCGCGTATGCTCACATATGCGGCGTGTCACAAACATACGCGATCGCGTATGTTTGTACATATGCGAGGGTCTAGAAACATATGCGGCGTGTGACATCCCAAAATGGGCCAGAATTGGCCCAGAATGGCCCAGAATGATCTGAATCAACCCGGAATGGCCCAAGACCAACCCGAAATGGTCCAGAATCATCCCAGACTCGATCTGAGTCAAGCCGGTCCAAAATTAAGGTGCGACATCATGCTAATGAAAAGATGTTTATATGAGTATAACATTAGATGCTAATGAGTTGTTAGTATTATGTGATGATTGTTTATAAGGGAAATGATGATGTTGCTTAACATACTCTATATTATTAATAATAAGAGTAACTGGTAGAGTTTAAAGCATGAAACTCGTATTGTTTAAAAGTATATCTGAAAGGTATTAGGAAGTTATAGAGGAATGGTAAATGATGCATAATGTCAGTTGAATAGTGATTTTTGAATAGTGATAAATGCTTTAGGCATTGTTATTGACAATTAATGGAAGATGCTTTAAGAGTAAGAAATGACATAGTGATATTATTTAATGCAGATCAACATGGTTGATTTAAAAGTGACATTTATGATATGAATAAATATTATGTATTCTATTTATAGCACCACTGAGTTTTATACTCAGCGTTCATCATTTGATGGATACAGGTTAATAGGTAATTGGAGCACACGGATTCTAAAGCACCAGTTCAGCAGGACTCATATTGAAGGCCAGGGCTTGGAAGGGTTTTATGTTTTATTTTATATAGGAATTTTATATAATAGAGTATTGTAATAAGGCAATTAAAAACATGGGTGCAATGTGAGTTCAAATATTCTTAAATGTTTTTCATTAAACGCCAAAATGAAATGAGAATTATTGTATGTACTAATTTATGTTTTAAAAATCCCAATTGCTATATAATTATTTCTATAAGTTTTATTTACCTGGCATAAGTTTTAACAAGTAAACGATAGTAAAGTACATCCCTTGTAGAATAATTAATAATTTCTATGTATTGGAGACTGTTTATTATTCTACGAGAGCATGTTCCATCTTGGAGCGAGGTGTGACATATACAATGAGGAAAAAATGAACTACACTTACTTAAAAGCAGATATGCCTTATAAATAGGCTTAAAACCATAAACTAACCCACTACTCATATGGAGAGATAAGTGGTACTAACTAGTAATGGAAATAATTGAACAACCAAAAACTTAGGAAAAAACCATGATGCTGAGTAAACTACATCAAAACACATCTGTTAATTTTGAATCATCACTTCTTTAACATCCTCCCTTGATTCAAATTTTCATATTTCAAGCAATGATATAAAATAAATATGCTTGTGACATGGAAGTGCTTTTGTGAAAATATCTGTTACTGTAGCAGAATTGGAATACGACTTCTCCCTTTACTACCAGCTCATGAATAAAATGAAACCGTATTTCAATATGCTTCGTTCTTCCATGGAATGCAAGATTTTTTATCATCACAATTATGGATTTGTTATCATAAAGAATCTTTGTTGCTATCTCTTGCTTTTGGTAGAAATCACCAAGAATCCTTTGCAGCCAAATGCATTGATAAACTAAAGAAGCAGCTGCTACGTATTCTACCTTTGAAGACAATAAAGTCATTGTTGCTTGCTTCTTTGAACTTCAAGTTACTGTACCTAATCCAAGACTGAAAACATCACCAGAAGTGCTCTTCCTATCATCTAAAGACCCTGCCCAATCACTATCAGTAAATCCATATAGCCTAAAATCTAAGACAACAGAATACCAAATGCCATATTCCATAGTTCCAGCTTAGTAACGCAAGATCCTCTTTGCTACTCCAAGATGACATTTGAAGGGTTACTCATAAACCTTGATATAACTCTAACTGAAAAAGAAATATTTGGTCGAGTGTGAACCAAATAAATCAGGCCTCTAATAAGACTTTTAAAACTTCTTTCATTTGCTTGCCCGAAACTATCTTTAAGATGTAATTTTTCATTTATATTCATCATTATAATAGTAGATTTGCAATTTAACATGCCAAAACTTTTTAACAGATCTTATGCATATTTTTTTTATGATAGAAATATTCCATCTTCATATTGCTCCACCTCAAGTCCAAGAAAAAAATACAGTAAACCTAAATCTATCATCTCAAATCAATGCATCATACTTGACTTAAATTCAGCTACAATATAATAAGATGAGCCTATATAAATTATATCATCAACATATAGATAAACAACAAGAAAATCATTATTACCTTGCTTTCTTATATAAAGAGTTGGCTCACTTTCACTCCTTTTAAACTTATTTTGCAAAAAAATATGCATTGATCTTGCTATACCATGCTTGCAGTGCTTGCTTCAACCCGTAAAGTGCTTTCCTTAGCTTATACACCTTTTCTTCTTTACCACCAATCATAAAATCTTCAGGTTGTGTAACATATACATCCTCTTTTAATTCACCATTCAAAAAAGCTGACTTAACATCAAGTTGGTAAATAGGCCACTTTAATTATGCAACCAAAGCTAAAAAAATTCTCACTATTTCAAATCAAGCAACAAGTAAGAATATCTTATCATAATCAACTCCTTACTACTCTGCATAGCCTTTTACTACCAAACAAGCTTTATGCTTATGTATACTACCATTTGTGTGGTACTTTGTTGTGAATATCCACTTCAATCTGATAACATTTTTTCCATTTAGAAAGTTTGTCAACTCCTATGTTTCGATTCTTTCAATTTCCATGAGTTCTTCTTTCATTGCTTGTTACCATTCCTCCAACTATGATGCTTCTTCATAAGTTATTAAATCTGAAACAAATAAAGCAAATGCATAAGATTCATAGAGCACTTACAAGGATCTAAGCTTTCTTGGAGGCATATCATTAAATGATTCACTTGATGAAGATATGTGATTGCCTTTTGAATCAGGTGAACTAGTTGGACTACTATAATTCAAAGCTGATGGAGAAGAACATGGTAAATTTGTTGGTGCTAGATCAGTTACATCAACCAATATTCCATCAGGTTATGCATCAATGTGTTTAGTATTCCATCTCTAACTTGCTTCTTCATTAAAAACTACATTCCTGCTTATAATCACTTTATTACTAAGAGGATTATATAACCTATATGCTTTAGATTCAAGGCAATAACCTATGAAAATACACTTCTCTAATTTTTCATCCAGTTTTTATGACTTCCAGAATTAACCAAGGCATATACAATAGACCAAAAAATTCTTCAGTGGTTTACCGATGGCTTTACTCCTCTCCATGCTTCATATGGTGTTCGATTCAACATGGCTTTTACAGGAGAAATATTCAATAAATATACTGAAGTAGCAACAGCTTTTGCCTATAACTGATTTGGAAGTTTTTTTCCTTTTAATAAGCTTCTCGCCATTTCAAAAACAGTGCAATTCTTACGTTTCATTACTCAATTTTACTCCGGAGTATAAGGTGTTGTTAGCTCTCTGTGAATTCCATTCTCTTCACAAAAGCGATTAAATTCTCTTGATAAAAATTCACCACCACCTTTGTTTGTACAAAGAGCTTTAATGCAACATTCATACTGATTTTCTACTAACGCCTTAAATTTCTTGAAATTCTCAAAAGCTTCTAATTTGTATTTCAAGAAATATACCCAACTCCTGTGACTAAAATCATCTATTAATAGCAAAAAATAGTGATTCCTTCCAAATGATTCAGTATTCATCAATCCACATAAATCTGCATGAATTAACTCAAGATAAGAAGAAGCTCTCCAGGCCTTTCCACCATGAAATGAATCTCTAGTTTGCTTTCCATAAACACACCTTTCACATATATAAAAAGAATTCAATTTTAACAATCCAAAAACCATATTTTTCTGATTCAGCAATTGCAAACCTTTAAAATTAAGGTGTCCATATCTAAAATACCATAGTTCATAATTATTTTATGCAACAGTCATCATAACAAAATTTTCCATGTATGATAGATTAAGTGGAAACATTTTATTCTTTATCATCTAAACATTTACTACCATCTTTCTTGTTTTTTCCTCTTTAATGGTACACCTTCCATGCAATAATTTTACTTTACCAAAATTGGTTACGATTGCTACGACACCTTTCCCTTCTACTTAAATATCTTTGTTATCACCAAGCTTGACATTCATCTTCTGAGTTTCATCAAGCTCTTTAAATATTGACTTCATGCTTAACATATGATTGCAGCATCCATTATCTACAAACCATACATTACTTGACATTTCATTAGCATTATGAATAGTCATAAACAACTTAATCTCTTCATCACTTCTTTCTGCATAATTTGCTTGTTGCTCCTTAGACCAATAATTAGCCTTTATATGCCTACATTTTTTGTAATTGTAACATTGGATGCCATCATTTTTTGTAATTGTAACATTGGATGCCATTCATATAACCTTTATGCTCATTATTAGATTGTTTATGTTCAAATCCTCTTCCTCTACCATGATTGTTACCTCTTCCATGAAATATAGCTCTTCCTCTTCCTTGTTCAGCAAATCTCTTATGCTTCCTAGATTTCATGCTTGTCTCCATCACTTGAAACGCCTTCTCCTCATGCTTATCAAGTGATAGATTAATTCTTGCCTCATGAGCTTGTAAAGAACCCATAAGTTTGTCAAATAAGTAAACATTTAAATCTTTAAATTCTTCTATAGCTGCAACTATATGATCAAACTTTAGAGTTAAACTCCTCAAGATTTTAGCAATAATTATTTGATTAGTGATTTTTTCTCCATAGGTTTGCATCTGATTTACAATTTCCATTGCTTTAGATAAGAAACTTTACACTGACTCTCCACCTTGCATGTATAAAGTTTTAAACTCATGACGAAGAGACTGGAGTTTCATAGTTAACACCTTTGAATCACCTTGGAATTTTATCTTCAGAATTGTCCATGCTTGCTTAGACATAGTTGCTACTGAAATATGAGAGAAGATACTATCATGCACACCTTACCAAATAAATACTAATGCTTTAGAATCTTTCTTTCAATTTTCCTTCAACTGTCCTTCTTCATCAGGATCAGTATAATCATTTTCCACAAAATCCCAGAGATCTTGAGATTTGAATATGGTCTTCATTTGGATGCTCCAAAATTCATAACTCTCTCCTTTTAAGAATGAGTGGTTGCATAACACTCATTGTATTTTCATTAGCCATTTTTCCTTCACCTAACCTCATGTGTTTACCACTAAATTTTTGATGCCCAACAATTCTTCATGAACCAAGCTCTGATACCATAAATGTTGAAGAAGAGATGACACTCAAATATATTATGAGAAAAAATGAACTACACTCACTCAAAAACATATATGCCTTATAAATAGGCTTACAACCATAAACTAACCCACCATTCATATGGAGAGATAAGTGGCACTAACTAGTAATGGAAATAACTAAACAACCAAAAACTTAGGGAAAAAACATGATGCTAAGTAAACCACATCAAAATACATCTATCAATTTTAAATCACCACTTCTTCAATAAAGCTTCCTTAATCACTAACCCCATAACACCAAAGTTCATGATATAAAGGAACTAAGTCTAAATAATGTAATTAAGACTAAACTTACCAGAAATAAAAGTCATCAACATTGTCCTTGTGAACTTCTCCATGAGCCATTGCATCCACCTAAAAATACTATATTTTCAGATATCAAAAGAAATAAGTGAGCAAATAATATGATACAAAGATGAAATCTAATGGGTTCATCATAAAAGATGAAAGAATGTAGAAAAAGAAATATTGAAGCTTGTATATTAGAAAAAGTTGAATAACAGGCAGCAATACAAATGAAAACATGCACGTACAAACTAAAAAAAATGCTTGTAAAGTTAAGGGATTTGAACATGAGGTTTGATTTCAAATGATAGCTCCAACCATGTCAAACCCCAAATATAATATCAGGTCTATCATCATGCTGATTCTTCCCTTGACTGACCAAAAACTTAGTGTGTTTCGCTCTATTTAGAATCCTCTTTTTCTTTCCAACAAAACCTTTATTCAAAAAGGCATTTTCCATTATGAATGAAAATCGATCATGCCATCACATCTGCTGTAGTCTTTGCTTCTTCTCTTGCCTCACCTCTCCTTATCATGATTCAAAATTCTCTTTTGCTTAGGCATTCTTCTTTACCAGGCTTCAAAACCCCAACACTAAACCGAGCTACTTGATCGATGCTTGTGCTTTCCAGAATAAAATCACAAATTTCAAATAAAATTAGATAAATTTAATTTCATTGATACTAAATAATACTTATTTAATAAATAAATTTTAATAAATAATTTGGTTAGTTATTTTATTATTAAATGTATAAAGTAAGATTGAATTGTAAATGAATCTTATTATTAAAAACTGATTATTATAATTTTTCATAATTAACATGATATCAAGATAATATAATATTTTACTATGTATTATTATTTATGTCTTTTCATGTACTAGAATTTTGTCACAAACATTACATATTAGTCTTAATTACTTGACATATATTTATATCATTTTTTAATATTTTTTAATTCTAATAAAATATTATATATCATTTAAAACTTTATTATAATATATAATTTTAATCTTAATAAATTTTATTATACATATCAGAAAAACCAAGTATAGAGGCAATATAAGAATCAAAAAGAGTTGAAGAGAGGGAAAATGGAATATAAGAAATTTATAGTGGTTCGGCCAACAAATGCCTACATCCACTTATCTAAGCAAACAACTTAGGTTTCCACTAAACCAATACACGAATACAATAAAGAATTCTTCTCACAAGAATTCAATCTCAAGTGTTTTTCCAAGGCTTACATTAAACCCTTGCAACAAGTGTTTTCCTAAGGCTCACACTAAAGCTCACTCAATCACAATCCCTTCCTATCTCTCAAAATATAACCTAAGAGAAAGAACAACAAGGATTGGAAACCCAGAAATCCTTTTCAAAGGATTTACAACTCAAGAAATCAAGAAATACTCAAAAATACATAAAAATGTATTTAACAAAGAAAATGATGATTGTAGATTAATTTCCTACCTTCAATAAGGTTAATATACACTTATATAGGTTATTCTAAGCTTATATGACTGTTGGGGATGCATTAAATGCAAAAAAAAAAAGTCATTATACAACTTTTTCAAAAATATTAAAAAATACATATTTTGACCTGTACGAACATACGGGTTCACGTACCCCATATGACACTTAATAATAATCTAAAAATGATGTCAAAGCATCCGTACGGCTATACTACTAAGTGGTGCACCCATACCAAACCTTCTGCCAAATTTTCCACCTTGCACGGCCTTTCAGTATGCCCGTATAGCTTAGGAAACCAAATGGTACACCCATATCAAGTCTTATATGCCCGTACCAAGCTTAAAAACACTCAAAACTTTAATTATTTGCTTAAAACATTGTTTGTTCACATCAAAAATAAGATCAATGACCCCCAAGGTCCAACAATCTCCCCTTTTTTGATGTTGACAAACCCTAAATACTTTTTAATTAAAATTAACTTATTCTAATAAATTACACCATTGTAATTCATACTTGATGAAAATTATTTTCAAAATGCATATAAATCCATTTTCACCATACTTCTCCCCCTTTAGCTACATCAAAAAGAAAATAAGTCAAAATCAATCATTGAAGTATGTCCTCATGCATATGTTAAAAATTCACATTTCAAAATAAAAACAAAATCAACATTCACAATACCAACACAATCAACACATATAACAATCATACAACAAGAAACACAAAGCTCTAAATCTTCCCCTAAGTAGTTGCATAGTCTTATTCTTCATTTCACCAATGCAAAAGAGACTGCATCTTGTTGCTTGATTATCCGTTTAATCTCATCTTGTGAATTTTAAGCAAACTTACAAAACAAATTTATTTAACTTTTGGTACCCAAATTTATTTGAGTCCATCGGGGTTAGCTTCACATGAGTCATTTGGAATGTATCCCAAATGACTTAACCTTATAAAACATTTATAATTAGAGTGAACTTACCATAATAATGACAATGACCAAGGAAGGGTTTAGACGTCCAACTTCTTGGTCTATAAAAATGAACTTTCCTTCGTTCACTTTTCATGTCATTTCCAATTTTGATATTTGAATGCAAACACACACCTTTTGGCTTTTCATTGAGATACTTTACCCCACAATTGCAATTCTTATACAATTGACTTCTATTTGAGATCTTAAACCTCTTAACATTTGAGTTTTCAACTCCTTTACTTTCATTTCTCTTGACAACCTTCTCAATAGAAGTAGCTTTGAGAAATTTAAGGCCATTTGATGAAGAAGGAGTGTTTTCATCATAACCTATACCTTTCTTATCAAATTTGAGCTTTTGGCATTTAAGACTACTATCAATTTTAATGCCACCCTTTCAAATTTTAAAAGGTTTTCTTTTAAAAGCTCATTTTCTCTTTTCAAATTCTCATTTTCCAAACACAAATCTTCTTTTTCCTTTTTCAATTTTCAAACATTTTCAACATTGAAACATTTTCAAAATTTTCAAATGATTTTTGAAACCCCTTTTTAGATGAACTTAAAGCATCTACTTCCATTTTTAAGCAATCAATCTCATTTATCAAAGTTAGGTTTGTAGATTTAAAAACTTTATTTTCCTTAGCCAATTGCTCAAATTTGACAAGAAGTTCCTCTAAAACACTTTCCTCATTATCAAATTGATTATCAAGAGATTGGTTAAAAGTACTTACCTCATTAAGATCATCTTCATATTTCATTGCCATGAAGCATAGTATATGCTCTCCAACTAAGCTTTCATCATCCAATTCACTCTCATCATCCCAAGTGGCTTTGAAAGCTTTCTTCTTGGATGGTTTGGATGGTCTAGGACATTCACTCTTCATATGTCCTTTACTTATAGATTATTCTTTTCCTCTTCCAAATCCTTGCCTTAAGGTGATCTCATGAGTAAGGAGCTTTCCTAGAAGCATATCGGTAGAAAGCATTGATATATCATTTATTTCTTCAATCGCAATCACCCTTGAAAGAATATTGGTAGAAAGGATCTTCCCAAGCTTCTTTAAACTATTGATAATCACCATGAGCCTATTGAACATCTTTAATACATTCTCATTTTTCCTTATATTGAATAACTCATACTCATGAGTCAAAAGTTGAACATTTTTGGTCTTCACTTAATTTGTGCCCTCATGATGTTTTTCCAAAGCATCCCAAATTTGTTTGACGGTCATGCAATGAGACACTCTTCCATACTCTTCTCTACTAATGGCACAATACAAGATATTCATGGCCTTTTTACTCATAGCATTGGCCTTCTTCTCTTTACTATTCCACTTATCTCTAGGCTTCAATGTGGAAATACCTTCAATGATAGATGTAGGAGGACTATAATCATTTATAATGAAGTTCCACAATTCAACTCCATCACTCTCTATGAATATCTCCATTCTATGTTTCTAATAAGATTAATCTATATCATCAAAGAAAGGAGGTCTTGTGTAAGATTGACTCTCTAGACAATGTGTTCCCATTTGACCTTAACTCTAAGAATGTTAATTCTTGAAAAATAGAGCCCAAGCTCTGATACCAATTGAAAAACCAAGTATGGAGGTAACACAAGAATCAAAAAGAGTTGAAGAGAGGGAAAATGGAATACAAGAAATTTATAGTAGTTCAGCCAACAAATGCCTACATCCACTTACCTAAGCAAACAACTTAGGTTTCTACTAAACCAATACACAAATACAACAAAGAATTCTTTTCACAAGAATTCAATCTCAAGTATTTTCCTAAGGCTCACACTAAACCCTTACAATAAGTGTTTTCCCAAGGCTCACACTAAACCTCACTCAATCACTATCCCTTCCTATCTCTCAAAATATAACCCACGAGAAAGAACAATAAGGATTGGAAACCCAGAAATCCTTTTTACAAGATTTACTATTACATCCATAAATAAGAGACTAGAAGAATGTGTATATAAATTTTTAAGAAATGAACTAATGACATAAATGTAAATTTTCAGAACTTTGGATTTAAGCTTATTTCAAGTTACATAAGTATAATTGGGTCAATCATGAAGACTAAATATAACATATTTGAGATAGGAATATAGTAGAATAAAATAATATTCAGAATAAAACTAAGTTTTATATACAAATTAAAAGTATTAAAGTTAAATGTGCTTAAGTGTGGAGGATGGGTGACCTCCTCGGGAAACATGCAATTTTTAATCTCGTAAGCTGTTTTAGATAATTTAAGCTATTGAATCTTGTCCGGAGTAAATTGGGGATGCTATTAAGCTGTTTGGAGGTTTTTGGGATTGAAATATAGTTAAGTATATTGAATAGGACACATTTGGTATTATTGGAAAAGTTGAAGGATAAAGTTGAAATTTTATGAAATTGGTAAAGGCAATCTTGGAAATTCTAATTTTAGGGATTAAATTGATACTAATGAAAGTTGAGCGACTTAATTATAATATTTAAAGATTATGGAAGGATCTATTTGGTAAAATTGAAAGTTTAGGAGTTAAAGTGTAAGTCCTTAAAAATTTAAGGACTAAAGTGGTATCATTTCCAACTTAAAGCCTTATATTTATCATATTTATTAAATTAAGTAAATAATAAGAGGAAGGAAGGGGAAAAAGTTGAAATTCTTGGGTAAAGAAGAAAGAAAGGAAGAAGAAAATCATTTTTCAGGTAATTTCTTAACCATTTTTCATATTTCTTTTAAAGAAATTGATAGAAAAAGTTGTATTTTTTGATTCTCTATCATTTGATATAAGTTTTACCATGAGAAAGTGGAGGATTAAGTTAGAGGAAGAAAAGATGAATTAGAGACTTTTGGGAATTTTTGAGTTAAGGTGGATTTAAGTCGATTTTAAGGTAGAATAAGGTAAAATAACATATATTTATTATGATTTAAGCCTTGGTTTGAATTAAAATGATGCAGAACTCATAGTATAAAGAAGAAAGAATGTGGTCAAGCATGGGTTTTTATAGAGATGTAAGTTAGTTTAATGAAATGATGAATAATGAAAGGAAATTTGTTAAAATTAATGAGTTTAATAAGAAATAAGAAAGAATGAAAGTAAAATGATGGAAATACATGTTTATATTTTTAGTCTAAGTGGGGTTTGCATGTATGTGAAGGATTTGACTTATAATGAATGTATATGAATGTAAATGAGAACGAGAAATGATAATTTGTAGTGTTAGAAGTAAATAAAATTCAAAGAACATTAATAGAATTAATATTAAAAGAATTTGGCTATTTATGCTTTTTATGTCTAAGAATGTGTTTGATTGTATTTCATGTTGGAAATGGAGTTAAATGGTGGGTTGTATAGGATATGTGATGAGTACTATGTAAAAGTTTAGTCAGATAGGGTATCAGTGAAGTTAAATACCATATTTTGTGTATTTAGTGATAATTGTAATATGGATATATAAATGTGATGTAAATGGTATTGGATGATGAATTGGAGTTAAGTAAATGATAAATTGAAGGAAGGAAATTGTGCTTCTTGCAGGTGGATTTATAGATTTGGAAGATTTGATTTTGGGATATCTGAATGACAGATGAAACTCTGCCGAATTTCTGTCTGAATTCTATAATTTAGATAAGTTGATAAATAAGTCATAAAAGATAATAAAAGTATGTTATGATATAGATATCAAGTAATTAAGGTGTGTTGAAGTGGTTGTGAGTGAGAAGTGAATTTTAGTTATTCTATAATTTTTACTAGTAGTTGAAAATGGTATGGTTAGGCTTATTCTAATAGTTTTGTCACTATTCTGTAATATAGCTGAAGGAGTTAACAGGGAGAATTTAGGGAAAGGAAAGGAAGCAGAAGAAAAATCTATTTGAGATTTGTGCACAATAAATATAAAATGTATTTATTTTAAAAATGATTTTATGTGAAATAATTATTTAATTGTCTGTTTTCTATGACAAATTACAGAATTGATATTTGTATTACATAAGGATTCTTTTATATGAAAAATGTGTTATATTTGAATAATTGTTTATTTAATTTATTTTATACGATATCACCTTACTTGATGTATAATTTGATGAGAATTTTTGAAGAAGAATTATGTTTTATAACCGGTAACAGACAGTTAATTATGAGATAGATAGTTGATGAGATATTCGTCATTGGGTTGAAAGTTGAGATATTTGATCCCTCCCCAATGATAGGTGTGTACACTATAGTATATAATCACCTAGGGATAGGATTGAGACCTGTCTCCCATTCGAGTTATAGGTTTCCTGTAATTTGTGACAGAGTTAAAGGATGTGACAGATAATAATAATGATATAAATATAATTGAGATTATATTATTTAATTCTGATTTACTATATTATTTTATTTGTTCTCTATCCTATTAGATGTTATTTTATATGGTGATATCGATTTTAATATGATATGAAATCAAATGTTATTTATTCAATGAAAAAGGTATTTGATCGTGTTTTAATGATGTTTGCTTCATATCATTATTATTTTATTTTCGTTTATTATTCACCACTGAGTTTATACTCAGCGCTCCTTTTTATGAACACACATCATAACAATGATAAAAATAAAGACTAAGCGAGATTTGCACCTGACAAGTTGAAGCTATAAAGGAAAACGCTTAGGTAGCTATTTTAGTATGTGTGATCATAATAAATATGATGTAAGTATGCAACTACGTAAAATACCCACAGATAAAGTACATTATGTACATATTTAACTTATTTATATAATGTATGCATATACATAGATGAGTTTGGGTTTTGAATTTGTTCATTACCTTAAAACTATTTACTTATGCATGAATTTGGTTGAATTTAATGAATTTTCATTTTGATAGCTTTTATTTAAATGATGGTAAAAATTTAAAATTCCCTCATTTTCACAGTTGAAAACACGATCAAAATTTCTATACTGTTACTTTTGATAAATGTTTTTATTGTTTGGAGTCTTTTACATTTATAAAAGTTATGGAATGTCGATTTGTTTTTATCATTATGCAATTAATTTATGTTTTGTTACGAATACTATACCAAAAAGTACTATTCATAAGTTGCTATTCACTAAGTACTATTCATAAGTTACTATTCACTAAGTATTATTTATAAGTTACTATTTATCGAGTACTATTCATGAGTCACTATTCACCAAGTTACGTGATTTTGTTTTTACTATCCCTTGTAATATATTTAGTGGATTTCGGTGTAAGAGTAGAATTTATTAAGCATATTACGGGAGCATGTCATGCCTTGTAACAGGGGTAAGGTGTGACATTTACAACTCAAGAAATCAAGAAATACTCAAAAATACATAAAAATATATTTAACAAAGAAAATAATGATTATAGATTAATTTCCGACCTTCAATAAAGTTAATCTACACTTATATAAGTTATTCTAAGCTTATATGACCGTTGGGAATGCATTAAATGCAAAAAGAGCCGTTATACATGTAACAGCCTGATTAGACGACTGCCTCCACAACCCAACACGAAACCTTTCCAGCATGCTTTGTCCTCACTCACATGCTTCCCGAGAAAACTTCCCAGGAGGTCACCCATCCTATAATCACTTAATGTCAAGCACGTTTAACTATGGAGTTCTTACAAAATAAGCACCGAAAAGGTAGGTGCACCTTGTTGGTATGGATAGTACATATCTAATCACTTAAGCTATTCTCGATTGCACAGTCTCATACCTGCACAATCTTGAAATCACTCAACTATGCAACCCCATCCTTACACAGTCTCGGGATCCCTCTTTTTCGGGTGTGGGATCAGTTCATTCATGTGCCCCTCCACCTAGAAGCCTGCCAGGAGCCGCTCCTTGTCCGTGCTCTTTTCTGGCACCGGCGATCACTCCCCGCCCTCGTCA
>CANYBF010349756.1:0-10222 GCA_948192965.1 Dalechampia spathulata
GATTGAAAATTGCATTTTATCGTAAAAATTAATTTTGAGGCCAAAATTAATTAAATGTAATTATTTTATGACTTTTCTAGAATATTTGAGCCACTATAAAGCATTAAATACCACCGGATATGTCAAAATATAGTGAAATACGATCCAAAATACAATTTTTTTGGAAAAACGTGAGGGATGTGCGCAGCGCATCAGGTGATGTGCGCCACACATTGACTGGGTATGGTGCACATCCCATAATGTGTGGTGCACATCAGAGGCCAATCTGCAAAAAAATTAAATCTGTCAGTACAGAAATAAACTATAGACAAAATCCAGTAACTTTAATGAAGACAGTACCTCATTTTGAGCACAAATCGGCCTCCGATTTTGCAAACAAAACAATTAATTAAGCAATTAATTGAAATAAATGATTTTAAAGCCAAAATCAAGTAGATCTGAACAATATTTGACAGATCCAGAACCCCAATTTCATGGAAAAGCCACTGGAATTACTGGATTTATCAGATCTAAAAGCGGTTCAGGCAAAAAATGGGTTTTTCTGTGAAAATTAAGATCCATGTGCACTACACATGGATCCATGTGCACCACATATAGGCTGTGTGTGGCGTACATGGAGAGATGTGTGGCGCACATGGCTTGAAAAACCGAAGCAAAATCAAAAAAATTTCAGCAGAAACCCTAGATCCGACCCCGATCTAGGTAGCTCAGACCCAAAAATGGATTTTTACTCGTGGATTTGCATCTAAATCAAGAAAAATAATTTTAAAGTTAAAATTATCTTAGATCCAGCAAGTATTTGGCAGATCTAGGACATTTAAGGCATAAGAAGTCCCTAAACATCACTGAAATAGCCAGATCGGGCGAAAAACTGAGTGAAAACGGGAGAAAAATAGCATTTTCTGGAAATTTTTGGGGTGATGTGCGCAGCACATGACCCTATGTGTGCCACACATAGGCTATGTGTGGCGCACATGAGGTGATGTGCGCAGCACATCCCTCACAAAGTAGTGACAGAATCAAGAAAATTGAAGAAAAGAGGGAAATTTACCTTATTCCAGCAGATTTTCTTCCTTGATCTAGCTTCCTTCCGTGCTTAGGGAGCCTAACTAAGCCAATTTTGTATCTAAATCTTAAGGATTTAATTAATTAAGTGTTTAATTAATTTTAGAGAAATTTTGGCAGAGTTTTAAATTGCTTCTGGAGTAAATTTAGAGTCCATTTTACAGACTCCAAGCTCTATATTTATATAGCAATTTTTGGGCATGGCAATTTTGTAATTTTCGTTAGGATTTGAAAAATTCAAAGCCAATATGCGCCACACATCATGTGATGTGCACCATACATTGTCACCTTTTAACCCATCGCATGGGGCCCACTGTGGTTGCTTTGGGATTTGCACCACGAGCCTATAAGCGTTATTCAACATGAGGAACAACTTTGTAGAACAAAGTTTTTCCAAATTCGGTCCCGAGAAGGCTCCCAACTAAACGTCTTTTCTATGCAATGTGCGGTGCATATAGGGTGATGTGCATCGCACATCGTATTTTCACCCTATGCGCGCCGACTTGTACAGGCAAAACCGGATGTGTGCCATATGTCAACTAAAGTGCAATCAACATTCTGAGAAATTTGTAGTTATAAATTTTCTCAAATTCGACCCCGAACATCGAGTTTTGGCTAATGGGCCCATTTTAGGGTTTACGACCCTATTTCGGCCCAAAATGGCATTCGGTGTGCCAGAAGGTCGTTTCTCGCGTAGGTATTAATGAAAATATGTTATGTATGCATAAAACGCTCGAAATAGGCCAAGTCGGGTGGCGGGCCCACCTGTGCACTATTCATGATGAATAGTGCCCCGATGAGCCCCACAGTATAAAAGGGCCTAGAAGATGGCATTTGCAATGCCAAGCACCTCGCATCGAGTAAGGCAGCAGGTATGATGTGTTCTGTGCGTACAGAACGTATCAAAGTGAATTATAGTGGGAAGCGGGCCCCACTAGTGTTTAGCGGGTCCCACAGCACGATGAGTCCAGAAATGTGGCATTCGGGATGCCACAGGGTGTGCTTTACGTAAGGCAGCAGTAGAATGTATTCTGTAAGTACAGAATACACATAATAGGCCAATGGGGATAACGGGCCCCGCTTGTGCACTATTCATAGTGAGTAGTGTCATAGCTTCAAAATGCAATATTTTTGCATTCTGTGCATCCTACAATGCGTAGGCAAGCATGAAATGTACTCTGTAAGTACAGAATACGCAGAATAAGCTAATAGGGGCAGCGGGCCCCACTAATGCCCTAGGTGGGCTCCACAGCGTAGTGGGCCCAGAAGATGGCATTTGCAATACCAAGCGCTGTGCTTTGCGTAAGGCAATTGGAAGATGTATTCTGTAAGTACAGAATACACAGAATAGGTTATCAGGGGCAGCAGGCCCCACTGATGCCCTAAGTGGGCCCCACCTATGTACTATTCATGGTGAAGATTGTCCAGGGCCCCTACTGATGCCCTAGGTGGGCCCCACCTAGGGACTATTCATGATGAATAGTGTCCAGGGCCAAAAATGTAATATTTTACATTTCAAGTGGTTTGCCTTATATAAGCGACAGTGAAGTGTATTCTGTATGCACAGAGCACTCAGAATAGGTGGCGGGTCCCGCCAGGTGCCATGGTGGGCCCCACCAGTTCTGAGATGTTCTGTGCACCAAAATACACAGAGGAAGACACAGAGGCCTATGTGCATAATCGAGGTCGATATCGGGGACCAAAACCCAGCCGAATCAACAGAAACTTGAAATAGCACGAGTGTGAAAAGTCAGGATCAACAGTTTGCCCCCTGATCAGGACTATTTTGAGATGACTTAAGCATAAGTTGTCAAAATGCGATCTGATCAAAACATGACTTTTCATAAGGAGTAGGAAGCGTACCTGACTCGCCGAGGTGCTCGCGTTGAGACTTAAATCCTAATTCTCTCACCAGGAGCCCGGTGCTCGGGCTGGAAGATCAATGCTGACCTGACAATCCCAATTCTACCAATGGGAGCCCGATGCTCGGGCTAGATGACCAAGGCTGATCAATGGTCCCCAATGAGACTGATGGCAACGCCGCGAGTTAATCATCTGAAGCTAGCATCCAGATGCCTATGCGCTAAGATTTAGGAACCAAAGGCTTGGCTCTGTGATCACTGCTGGATCGTGTGGTCAACTACGGGACTTAGATGACCATCTGCTGGGTCTATTCTCACACCATCATATAAATGCCAGATATCTCTGAAATGGCTTTCAGGATCCTCTGTTGGGTGTCTGACATTTCTGGTCGACGGTTTTGACCAGCAAGTACCCTAGTTCCACTACTGAGGGCCCGGCATTCAGGCTATTCCGATCAGGGTTGATCGGTGGTCACTGCGAGACCGATGGCTTCCTTACGAGTAAATCATCTAAAGTCGGCATTCAAATGCCTATGCGTTAGGGTTTTGATGTCAAGGGCTTGACTCTGTGATCTTTGCTGGATTGGGTGGTTCTACAGCGGAACCAGAGGTGACCTTCTGCTAGGTCGGGGTGATCAACCATCAGATCTTATTCTCACGCCATCATATAAGTGTTGTTTATCTCTAAAGTCTGTATTTAGGACCCTTCACGATCTGGATGCTATTGGGCGATATGACTGGGGCAGTGCCGGTTTGGCCCACTTGATGCAGGGTTTGGATTTTTGTAGTCGGCATTGTAGAGACCGTTTTATTGGCGCTGGCAGGTCATAGAGGTAAGTAGAATGCTATTGATTCTATTATTGCAATGTCTGTCTGAGTCTTGCTAACTGTACATGTTGACCTTGTAGATCATGGCGTACAAATTCGGGCTACTGCCAGAGCCTGAGGTTCCACAAGGATTACCGCTTGGTTTTCCTCATCTACAAGCGTGGAGCACACCACGTCGAAGACTTGATTACATGATGGATGAGCTGAGGGAGCACCTCAACAACTTAACCTAGGATTAGGTAAGAAGAAACAATTTAATTAGCATTAAACTATATTGAACTGGTTTGAGAAATACCTAGGCATGTTCTTATTTTCTCATTGCTTTTAGAACAGGTGCGTCCCTATCCCTAGGACAATATGCATCTGAGGCTGGGATACTTATCTAGTTTAATACGTAAGGATGAGCAACACATGTTGTTGAAAAGTCCTGAAGGTAGACTCTTCTATCTAGGAGAGCGTGTAATAGATTGGTAGCTGGGGCCAGAGAGTCGTATAGATCCTGCTACACCACCACGCGTGATGTTTTGGGCTTTATGTACTGATACAGACCTAGAGGTGATTACTGGGTTGACCGGCATACCCGGGCGGGAGCGCTTATCAAAGTCACCAGTGGACTATCCGATCTTCATTTGGCTGAGATTACTGGGGCGTGTAAAACTCTCTACATGGTAGGTCCCTGATATTTCCCGAGGCAGAGGTGGACGTTGGGGTTCACCAACTGTTGGCAGTTCTCGAGGTAGTGGTGCCTCGAAAAGATCTCGTAATTCTGGAGCTGATGCAGTCCCACCGGTGTCAATGTTAGGTACCTCAAAGGTGCCCCCAGGATATGGGCATCCGTCAGACTTTATAGAAGGTCAGCTGATGTGGCCACATAACCCCTTGGTTTTCACTTATGATGAGATGGGTCATCCTTATGAGACCTCCTATCTAGTACCAGTGAGGAGTGAGATTGAGTTCGATCCTCCACACATAACCATGTGAGTATGCTTGTTTTGCCACACCTTGAACTTCAATGGTCTGACATGCATTTTGATCTTGCAAGTGCCTCGAGATGCCATAGCACATGCTTCAAGGCTATTGATAGGGCTGCACCGCTACCATATGTCTGAGATGTTGGATGTCCAGGTGGGTACCTGTTATGAAATAATTTTGCATGGAAATGCATGAATGCATGACTTATATGCCTATATGTTTATGCTTGCAGTCTAGCAGGTAAGCGGAGCGAGAGGAACATGATCGTTTTGCTCAGATGATAGAAGAGAGGGATCGAGAGATTACACGACTGACGGCGCATCTGGAGCATTACAATATTAAGGTTATGGACAGTCCCAGTTCTGAGGATGACCGCTCCGGGGAGGATGATGCATAAAGGCGATGCGACGTCAGGCTTCCATATGCATGGCATCAAAAATCTATAGTTTCTGTACTAGAATAAGATAATGCATTACAGACTGGCATTGCGTGCCTAGTATGCCAAGGTTGTTGCGTACAGACTGTAAAAATAGACAAAGGCTTGTATTGTGTATCTTTTGAGTTTGACAATGGAATCTAATGTTGTTTGCTGCTTCTAAATACACCATGCTTATATGTTTATTAGCACAACATAACTCATCTACTTTTCCTTGCAGAAATTAGATATACAATGACTCAACAATCATTATCTGTCTTCCATGCTCTTTCCCGCTGTTGGGGAAATAATGAGTGGAGTCGACTAGGCAAGATCGAACTCCAATATTTGAGAACCTTCCATCAAGTCTCAATCAACCATGCTTTTCTGCACGCCGCCGTGTAGTTCTGGGATCCGGAGGTTCACATATTCCAGTTTGGGCATGTAGAGTTATGTCCGATGTACGAGGAGTTTGTTGCCATCCTCAGGGTTACCTATAGCATGACGGCAATGCTGACAGTGCCAGTGCCAGTTGGAGATGTGTTCTCATATCTGATCAGGGCTTTTGACATTAGTCCACTGGAGGTGAGATCTCTTTTGACTACAGACGGCTCTGTAGACCTTGTTGCCCTTTTCCGACTATGCGGTCAGAAATCTGTCGAAGACCCATCATGGCTGAGGGTAGTTGGATTTGGACTATTGGCATAGTTCCTATTCGTTGATCCATCCGGCCACGAAGACCTGTTGATCGGGCCTGTGATAGACCATATTATGGAGGGTCGGACCTCTTTCCCTATGATCGTAGCAGAGACGATCATTAGTCTGGACAAAGTGAAGTGTGGACAATCTGAGTGCTTCAATGGTAGTCTGCTTCTTTTACATGTGAGAATTCTAAGCTACCTTTGTAGGTTTTCAACTTAGAAAATTTATATTTTTACCCTAGCTTTTGCATGAGTCACCTTTTGTGAGGTTTTTGGCTCATCGGGCTTCTGCTTTGGTTTCAGACCCTAACTTTTGCCTGAGCTACCCCTTTGGGTTTTCAGCTCAACGGGTCGCTTTTACTTTTACCTGAGCAGCCTTTTGTAAGGTTTTCAACTCAGCAAGCTTTTATTTTTATTTTCTTTTATTACAGATCTGGCTTCAGGAGAAGCTTGAGATCCTGGTGCCGCCAACGGGGAACCCGCAGAGATACCTTCCTCATAGCTACATACAGAGGGGCTATGCCTTTGGTGAGGCAAGGACAATGTCATTCCAAGATTAGATTGAATGGATGGGGACTTGACCTGAGAGCGAGATTAGGTGGAGCTGTCCCAGGTGGCATATACAGCATGTTACTGTAATAACTTACATAGATTGTATCCCACTGTCAGGATTCAGGCGTTGTACACACTACAGTCCTGCTAGGATCTGTCGTCAGTTTGGCCAGTGACAGACCATACCTCAGCTAACAAAGTTTGAGGGAGGCAGGCTGGTGCCTCGCTTTATGGAGCATGTGGAGAGGACTTGGCCTCATCGCCAGATAGTGCTGGTGGAGATTCCTGGAGCTGGACCTGCCACTGATGATGAGTACAAGCTGTGGGTGCTACGCCAAACTTGAATCCTGTACTATAAGATATTGTTAAGCAATAACATATAATAAAGGATGATAATGCTTTGTGTTTGCAACTAGTATTACTTAAGGCTAAGTTTATGAACATGCATTTGATTTGCATTAATGAGATTAAAACATTTACATGAAAATGTTAAAACTAACACAAAAGTTCCAGATACGCATCAGACTCAACCTCTATCATTAACCAGTCTCGTACAAGATTTTCTGATCAATTATTTTAACGCTCTCCTTTTGCTTTTAAAGAGCTCTAACTTTTGCATGAGTTCTCTAAGCAGATTTTCAACTTATTGAGCAGATGTTTTCCATCTTGCCTTAACTTTTGCGTGAACTGCCTATGTAGGTTTTCAGCTCACCAGGCTTTTCATTTTGATTTTGTTATTTTTCTTTTGTCCTTTGCTCTAGACAAAATATTTCTTCAATCGGTCAAGGTTGACAGGTTCTGAGAACTCGTTACCCTCCAAATCTGAGATGCAAATAACGCATTTGGAGAGGATTTTCTTAACTAGGAATGGGCCTTCCCAATTGGTCCTGAACTTTCCGTGAGGATCACGAATAGCCAGTCTGACTTGCTTCAAGACTAGATCGCCTTCCTGTATGGCTGCAGGTTTAACCTTTCTGTTGAATGCGTTTGCCATGTGCTTCTTGTAAAGTTGTAGGTGATAGAGAGACTTCAGCCGTTTCTCATCAATAGTGACCAGCTGCTCATACCTGGTCCTTTTCCATTCAACTTCCGGTAACTGAGATTCCAAAATGACCCGAAGTGATTTTAGCTCCACTTCAATTGGCAATACGGCTTCTATCCCGTAAACCAGAGAGTAGAGGGTAGCACCCATGGGACTTCTTATAGTGGTTTTATAACCCCATAGGGTGAATGGCAGCTGCTCATGCCAATCTCTATAGGTCTATACCATTTTGGCTAAGATGCACTTGATCGTCTTGTTGGCCGCTTCGACCACCCCATTAGCTTGAGGGTGGTAAGGAGAGGATTGATGATGCTCAATCCCATATTTTTCCAGCAAGTCTACAACTTGGGCTTGGAACTGTACTCCGTTATTTGACACCAGGTGATGCGGCACCCCATATCATCATATGAGATTCTTCTCTATAAACTTGGCAACCTGTCTTGCCCCCAGTTTACCGTAGGATTTAGCTTCTACCCACTTAGAGAAGTAGTCAACGACTACTAGTATGTACCGGTGTCCATTAGATGTGTTAGGATGAATCTCACCCATGATGTCAATTCCTCAAGCTGAGAATGGCCAAGGCATTGTCAAATTATGCAATTCAACTGGCGGTAGGTGACTAAGGTCTCCATGAACCTGGCATTCATAGCATTTATGGACAAACTATATACAGTCTATTTCTATAGTGAGCCAAAAATATCCTTAATGTAGGATCTTCCTGTAAAGTGCAAACCCATTCATGTGGGGCCTGCATACACCAACATGTACCGTTTCCATGACTGATTCAATGTCCTTCCCCTATATGCATCAAAGCTGTAAACCATCTGTGGTTCTTCTGTAAAGAACACCTTGGTGCCAGGTGAAATTAGCTGCTAGCTTGCGTAGAGCTAGCTTATCAGTTCTGTTAGCTTCCTCTGGATAAGTACCAGTCTTCAGGAAATTCATGATATCAGCATACCATGGGGTCTCATCTTGCTGGTCTAGTGCCATAACCCGTTCCCCAAAATAGCAAGGAATCCTCGAGTGCTCGATGAATACAGGTCGAGTTTGACTCTGTGGTTGCTCACAGACTGAAGCCAGTGTAGCCAAGGCGTTGGCCATCTGATTTTCTTCACGTGGCATATGAATAAATTGGCAGGAGCTGAAATTGTGGACCATGAGCTTCATGTATTCAGCATAAGGCTTGAGCCTTTCCTCTTTGACTTCCCACTCGACCATGGATTAGTGAATGACGAGCATCAAATCACCAAATATCTGCACATCTTGGGCATCAATCATCAACAATGCTTCTAGCCCAAAGAGACATGCTTCATACTCAGCCATATTGTTGATGACTGAGAAGCTTAGCCGTTTTGAAAGCATTATTAGTTCACCTTCAGGAGTGATTAGCACAACTCCTATACCTACACCTCTTTTATTAACTGCACCATCAAAGCGCAACTGCTATTTCTGGACATTAACTGCCCCCAAGTGCTCATTTGGGAAGTCCACTTCAAAAGTCTCAAAGTCATCCATCGGCCTGGATGCTAAGAATTTAGCAATTGCTCTACCCTTGATCACCTTGGTAGTGACATACTGGACATCAAACTCTGATAATAGGATAAGCCACCTAGAGAGTTTCCCTACTAGCGAAGGAGTTGCATACAAGTACTTCATAGGATCAACCTTGGAGATTGCCTGTATTTGGTACGACTGGAAGTAATGCCTGAGTTTCTTCGTAACCCAGACCATAGCCATGCATAGCTTCTCAACAGTGCTGTATTTGCACTCGGTTGGTAAAAGCTTCTTACTCAGGTAGTAGACAACTTGCTCGACCCCGACGTCATTCTCCTGAGCCATCATAACACCCACTGACTCCTCTTCTAAGGCTAGATAGAGTAGCAATGGTTTTCCCGGCTGAGGTGGTTGCAGAATCGACAGGTTGGAGAGATAGTGCTTTACCCTCTCAAAAGCGAATTGGCAGTTTTCATCCCAAACCATAGGCTGGTTCTTCCTTAAAAGCTTGAAGATGGGCTCACACATTGTTGTGAGCTTGGCGATGAATCTGCTAATGTACTGGAGCTGTCCCAAGAATCCCCTAACTTCTGTCTCAGTTCTGGGAATAGGCATCTCAATGATCAACTTTGCTTTGTCAGGATCTACCTCGGTACCCCTCTGACTGACAATGTGAGTCAATAGCTTGCCAAATGTCACCTCGAATGTGCATTTCTTTGGGTTCAGCCTGAGTCCGTATTTCTCAACGCGTGTGAGAAATTTGTCAAGAGCAGCTGTATGTTCTCCTCTGGTGGGAGACTTCACCATCATGTCATCCACATAGACTTCAACCTCCTTGTGGATCAGATCATGCAACAGTGTTGTTGCAGCTTGTTGGTAGGTAGCACCTACGTTCTTCAAGCCAAAAGGCATGACCTTGTAGCAGTAGGTCCCCCATTCTGTAATGAAAGCTATCTTCACCTTGTCTGTCACTACCATCAGGATTTGGTTGTATCTATAGAATCCATCAATGAAGGAATACATAGCGCTAGCGGCTGTGCTATCGATGAGCACATCGATGTGAGGCAAAGGAAAGTCATCCTTTGGACATGCTTTGTTCAGATCCCTATAGTTTATGCAGACTCTGACCCTGCCGTCTTTCTTGGGAACCGGAACAACATTGGCCAACCATTCTGGATATTCAACCACCTCAAGGAATTTGGCATCCAACTACTTATGGACATCTTCCTTGACCTTCTATACCCACTCTGGTCGAAGGCACCGTAGCTTCTGTTTGACTGGCTTGAACCCC
>CANYBF010349799.1:0-10049 GCA_948192965.1 Dalechampia spathulata
CTAATTGAAACTAATTGATTTCTATCTAATTCAATCCAGTTTAATCAAATTCAATCAAGTTTAAAGCTAAATCAAATTGTAAAAATCACGGTTTCTGATCAAAATTTGAGAGAAAATAACAATCTGAAAACCCTAAGAAAAACTCTCCTCCCGCCAAAATAACTACCTTTCAAATTATAACAGACTCACGAACATACCCGATCGGGTATACTTAAGAAGCGAAACGGGTATGTCAACTTACCCGAACGGGTAAGATACATACCCAAACGGGTAAGATCAAACTTACCCAAACGGGTAAGTGTCATACCCTAACACAATCCAAAGATACCCAAACGGGTATGAGACTCACAAAGATAAAAAGATGTAAGTGCAACCCTAATTTGAACCCTGAACTGCACCGGGATGAACCAAGATGCCCGTGAGGGCAAAACAACAAGGAGATAGGCTCGATTCATCCCAATCAATATGACCAATCCAAAATTAGGGTGCGACAATTCCCAGAACATAGCTCATGGTGGTTCAATAGGCTTCACATGCCCCTTTGCCCTCAACTACCAATCAATTACATGCTTGCCCAGATAGAAGAGTCTGTACTTTGGGCTGTCCAATAATATATGACACTCATCCTTGTGAGATGAGCTAGTCCAGCACTTTGATCGTGAGAACATGTTATCCCAATGATAGGGATGGACCTATTCAAACAATGATAATAAACAATCAGATGCCTACTCAAGTATTTTCTAAACTAGTTCAATTCAGTTTTATAGTAATAAAGTTATTTCCTTCTTACATGTTCCTAGGTTAGATCGCTAAGATGCTCTCTCAACTTATCCATGGTGTAGCTAGACCTTTTGACATGATATACATCACACCTGCATACATCGAAAGCCAAGCAGTAGTCCATGCAAAATCTCAAGCTCTAGCAGCAACCCGAACTCATAAGCTATGATCTGCAAGATCAATATACAAAGTCAGCGACAGACTTAACATAAGTCATATAAATTTTAGAATCAATAGAATTCTACTTACCTCAATGACTTGCATATTACAGATATCTAGCCCCTACATCAGATGGGCCAGGCCAACACTACCCCAGTATAATCTACCAAAGGTGTCTAGATCATGTAGGGCTCATAGCATATATAGTAAAAAGTTACGGGTATATTGCTTTATAGAGATTGTCTTGCCGAGCATCTCTGTCAGAACTGCTTCTCAAAGATAATTATAGGATATGTTTTATCCACCTCTCACATTAGGTAACACACTTAACAGACTGAAGATTGTGCCATACAACTAGCATGGTGATATCAGCTTGACATCAAACTGGATAACCAATCCAACACACTGTAGCCCAGTGATCTTGATAAAGATCCTAAAGGTAATAACAATCTCTACTACTAGTAAATGGAAGGTGTAAGTAGAATCCATCCATCGCTCTATCATAGCAATAATGATAAACCTGTTACACCTCTTCTCTATGCTCGTGATGCAAGAGATATACTAACCAAAGCAACTTTGGTCGGCTCTGACATAGTTCTCCTATGAAAACTGTGAGTACCACTCATTGACTCTTTGGATGTTGCTAGGTCAGATGATCATCCTCTCTCTCTCTAAATTGAAAAATTTAGGTTAGCTTTCATACTAAATTTACAGACTATAAACTATGTTTTAGGGGTCCAGAGTTCCTCCTTTAACCCTAAAAGTCACCCATTAATGCTTATAAAAAACTAAAATACTCAATCTCTAATGCAAAAGCTAAAAAATGCTCATTTTAGCTCAACTTTATCTACTATATGTGCAACACATAGCCCTATGTGCACCATATATAGACTATATACGATACACATAGTATGATATGCACAACATATAGCAAGACCCATTTCAAAATACAAATTTTTCTTGAAACCCTTCAATAAGCATATACAAACCTAAGCCTTGCACAAGCCTAACACCTAATCCAAATGAAACATTGGCTTAAATGCATAAAAATTAAGCCTAAACTCAACTTTTAAAAAACTAAAAAACTTAACAAAGACATAAGAAACTCACTTTTTAGGAGGAACTCAGGACCTGTGGGAATCTATGGTAAAGTTTTCTATAATCGGCTTGCTATACAAAGCTCCAAAGTAAGGATCACAGGTGGAATGCTTGGTTAGAGTGTAGCTTGAGAATAATTCTGGGTATCGGGGTGTCGATTGCATCTTAATTCTGGCCATTTTTGAAGAAATGATGGATTTAGGGTGTTAAAGTTAAGAGAAAATCAGTTTTGACTGTGGAAACCAAATGATTTTTAAACGAGAGGCTTGAGATTTTATTATTTCTACGTGATGTGTGTGGCATGTAGTGCCATGTGCTCTGCATATAGTAAATTTAACTAACGTGCGTTGGCCTCTTAAGAGCTATGCTAATGTACATTGAGGGTCCATGAAGATGCACTCATGGAATTAGGCTTCTTAAAAACATTTCAAAAATTTTGGAGATAATTTTCCCCAAGGAGTCCAATTTTCATGACCTGCAGCATCTGAAAAATCAAAAAAATCAATCAAAATGTAGCAGGCTGATACTTAAAAATTCAAGTATTTTCTCTAGATCATTTTAATTCTAATTTCATTGATAATTTTTTTTTCATGTCTAGCACAGCTAGGAAGTTGATCCAATAGATGATCAGTTTTAGTCAAATCATTGACCATATTGTGTCACATCCTAACAACGGGTTCTAAATGCAATCTTTGGAGATATTAGACACTTATTTAATGGTGCGAGCATAGATCTTATAGTTGATCATAGAACTAGTAGTTATTCACCTTAATCTAGCAAATGATCACCTAGGTTCCACAGTTGACCACTTGATCCAACAGTGAGATCACACATTTGAGTCTTACACTTTGGTAGTAAGCATCTGAACTTAGATTTTATGTGATTTTTGAACCTCATAGCAAGCCTATAAGTCCGATAATGACCTAATCAACATTGATCATCTAGCCTGAGCATTAGGCTCCTAATTGCAGAATTAGGTTACAAGCGTCAACATGAGCACTATCGGATCAACATTAATCATCTAAACTGATCACTGGTCTCCTAGTGGTAAAATTGGCTACAGGCCTCAACACAAGCACTATTTGATTAATATCAATCATCTCACTCGAGCACTAAGCTCCTAATGGTAATGTTAGGTATCTTTTCTCCCCAATGGAGTTGCAAGCCTCAACATGAGCATCATTTGATCAAGCATCAATCATCTCGCCCAAGCACCAGTCTCCCAACAAATTTTTCTCAATAGAATCACAGTTCTAGCCAAGCACCAGGCTCCTAATGCTAGAATTAGGTCACTAACCTTGCATCCCCATTGAATCACATTCTCTTCCCTAGTGAAGTTGTAAGTCTTGGCATGAACACCTTAATGGAATTTTCTCTAGTGGATCACTTTCTCATCCCTAGTGGATCCTACTTTCCCTAGTGGAGCTACAAGTCTTAGCATGAGCAATTGCAAGCCTCACAATGAGCATTCGGCCATGACACCAGCACCGATTAGGTATTTCCCTTGCTTTAGGTGAAAAGTCATATGGTGATTAGGTCTCATTTTGATGACTTTTGCCCGTGTCACTTCAAAATGGTCTTAATCAGGGGGCAAACTGTTGACCCTAACTTTTCACCCATGAGCTAGAGTTTTAGGTTTTCATCAATTTGGATTGGTACAGGTCCTCAATGTTGATCCTGATTTACATATATGCCTTTGAGCTTCCCCTAAGTTTTTTGGACATGCAGAGCATATTACATTTTGCTTGTGGAAGGCAAAGCCTGTAGCATGCATTTCATGATATGCACAGCATATAGTGCTACAGGCTGCACATTTTATGAAAATATACGCATAGTGGGTGGCCTTTTCCTAAGCAAATCTAATATGCTCCATATAGCATCATGACTTAGGGTCCCAAATGATGCTAATTTTACCTATGGTGCACATCCCAATGTGACTACATTAGGTGGCACACATAGGTAAAAAATAAATTATGTTGGGAATCTTCTGCTACGAGATGCATATATAGCCTTTTCTAGACTATATGCCACGCATATAACATTATGTACTACACATATAGCTCATAAATTTCTAGAATCCCACATTGCTAATGTGATTTTCTTAATCCCACCCCCACACCTATAAATATAAGCCTTGTATTTATTGAAAAGAGTCCAAAAATTAATGAAACTTACCTAAACTCTGCCAAATTCTAATCTCACTTAATTAAGCACTTAATTAAGTAATTGAATTAGGATTAATTACTAATTAACCCTACTTAAATCCCTAATCATATTTGAATTCAAGATTACAAAAGCAAAATATGTTTTGGTGAGTTAAATTCTTATTTTATACTCATTTTCCTTTTGATTTCATTACAGGTTTGTGATGTTTGGGTTATTCTTGATGTTTAGCTTCAATCATGTATTTTTTGATGACTACCAATGCCTATTCATAGTTTATATGATATATGGTTACTGTAAATATATTGAGATTTGGGATTGATTTTATTTTTTTGCTTAAAAATGCATTTTCCTTTAGATCTAATTTGTAACATACTGCGTACATCACATGATGTTCACCATACATAACTTACATATGGCGCATATCATGTGTTATGTTGCACACATCACCTTTTATTTTGCCAAAAATTTCATGTTTCATTTGGGTTTTACTTGTTTCCTGTTATAATTTAAGGTTCTCAGTAGCATTAGTGGCTTCACAGCAACCTTAATGATCTGAGTTTATCATACATTGATCACATCTCATTAATTTTGGCTTTTAAATCATATTTTTCAAGTTAAATGCTTATTTAATTTGTTTAATTAATGTTATTTGATATGATTGGCTTTGCTTGGTTGAGTTTGCTATCTCAAATTGGCATTTATATGATGTTAGTGACTCCTAATTCATTGTGCCATGATGCATTTCTTATGATTTTGCATTAAATCATCTCTTTTCATTTAATTACTCAATTAATATTATTTTAATTATATTTATGTGTCACTTCACATGTTTAGCTTGATTAGACATTGATCTCTTTCTAAGTGATGTTTCAAATGATCTTAGAAAAGTTTGGTTTTGCTATTAATCAATTTTGCCTAAAATTGATTATTTTTTGCATGATTTTCATGATCTGGCTTGTGTTTATTCACTTCTTCATGATTGTTGCTTTTACATTCATTGGACTTTCATGCATTCATGTGGCATTGAATTAGTCAATCTAGTCATAAATTTCATTTGCTACTAACAATTTTACTTGTATTTTTGAATTTTCACTTTGTGCATTTTCAGCTCATGCTGTTTGAGGTTAACTTTTTCTTGGATGGTTGAGACATTGCTTAGTGTCTTGAATTTTTGTATCAATGAAGATCCTTTGTAATTGAATAACTTTATTCACCCATTTTTGTATGATTTAGCCCTAAATCCATTGTGTATCCCTTATTTTCTTTGATCCCTTTCTCCGGGCCATTATTATTTTTCATTTATACTGTTATGCTTATTTTATCATTGCTATATGATGTATGCTATACCATGTCATGCTTATACCATGTTATCTCACATGTCATGCTTATACCATATCATCTCACATGTCATGCTTATACCATGTCATCTTACATGTCATGACTATGCCATGTCATCTCCTATGTCATCTCACATGTCACACCTATGCCATGTCATCTCACATATCATGCCTGTGCCATGTCATTTCACATATCAAGTCTATGCCATGTAATCTCATATGTCATGCCTATGCTATGTCATCTCACATATCATGCATATGCCATGTCAACTCACATGCATGCCTATGCCATGTCATCTCATGTATCATTCCTATGCCATGTCATCTCATATGCCATGCTTATGCCATGTTATCTCACATGTCATGCATATATCATGTTTCATGCCATGATTACCATATCATGATGCCATGCTATATCTACTATGATTGACTATGCTATACCCCATTGTGTGCTTATGTCATGCTTATGAATGCTCACCTTCCTAGGGCAATTAACTCGACTAAAATGGTAAAAGTGAATTTGAAACTCTGAGTGAATAAATCTTCACCACCTGAACCTATCTCTGAAGGGTTTTACTTAGCACTCATGCTAATGGGTAGGTTGAACCAAATCCAGAACCATCCAGTGATGACTCTATAACTATCAAAACTGATAGATCACAAACATCACCAAAGATGAAAGCTGCTAGTTAAAGAATTCATCCGAGTTAGGCAACTCAGGAGTACAATCATGTGGCATCTCTCCCTAGACAAAAGCAATCATCTTGCACTCTTTTAGCTTGTCCAAAGTATGGGGATCAAACCTAATGTAGTATCTCTCCTCCCATATGGTTGTAGGGATGTTGAACTATATCAGACCCTTCTGGTATTGGCTTAAACTCTTTCCAAGGATGAAGTTCATGTTACATAGCATCTTCTCTATGACAGGAATAGATTGGTACAAGTAAGAGTCAAGTTCTCTTATGGTGGTAATCTGAAAACTAATCATGAGAGGGACATCCTCTCTGATGCAGGCCAAGGCAACCTTATCATCAGCTGTGATAGTAACCATACCCTTATCATGTGGAAATTTGATCTTCTAGTGCAAGGTGGATGACACATCTTCTAATGGATGAAACCATGACTAACCCAATAGCAAAGCAAATGACACCAGGATGTCAAGATTGTGAACTCCACCATCAACGTGATCAGCCTAACAAACAGTGTTAGTGAAGGTACCGATAACCTCCTATTTAGACTCATCATAAGCCCTAATGATACTCTTAGATTTCTTAAAATCTAAAGGTTGAATCCCAACCTTTGGTAACACCTTGAGTAGACAGATATTGATGTTAGAACCATCATCCACTATGATGTAAGGAGTGGAGAAGTTCATGATGTACATCCTAATGAAGAGTGCCTTATTATGATGAATAGCCTTGATCGGTAAGTTTGCATCTGAGAAAGTAATCATGCTATACCATAATTCTTGATTCACCAATTGACTCTCCATGCTTAAGGCAAAAGAAAATGGAGAAATTCTCATGCTAGAGAGTGTCTTGATGATGACCTGACAATGCTATTAGAAGGATAGCATAAAGTCCTAGATAATAATATTAGCCTACATCTTCTTCAACTACTTGACAATGACATTTTCAAGCTGAGCAACCTCTTTCCCTTTATCAACAGGTTGTAGAGCTGGTGCACTACTCAGACCAGCCTCATCCTTGGTAGGTCTAGCCTCTGTTAGCTTCTTTGGAGCGTTTAACTTCTTCATGATTTTGGAAGGAGTGAACACCTTACCATTTTAAGTCATATTACAAACTCGAGATGACATCTTATTAGCACCTAACCCCTTATACCTTAAGAGTCTCAGCCAACTCACCCTTTTTTGACTTATAAACTTTACTGATTTAGACTTAAGGGAACCCTAAGTAGGTGTAAACTCATCCCCTAAACTGTCATACCATATGTCAATGATGTTAATATTAAACCCACCATTAGGCTAAAAGCTAATAGTAGGTAGTTGAGAAATCTCCTCATTGTAAAGGGGAGAGAGGAAGTTAAGAATTAGAGATTCTAGTAACTCTAATTGGATTATATAGGTACAATTAGCTTTATGGTAGTTAAGAAATGGGTTTGTTTTGGTTGAGGGTTTGGATTTCTCGAGATCTTTGAGCTCACCTAAATTAATGAGGTCTTGAATGACCTATCTGAGAGAGTGAGAGTCCTTAGCGTTATGGTCATGATATTGGTGATATTGATAGTAGGTTTTAGTGTCTACTAATGTTAGGATGGTGTTTGGAAATTTGGCTCTAATGGCTTAATAAGTTTGGCATTCAAAGATTTGAGTACCTCTAGAACTGGGTAGTGTTTCAGAGTATCGGGTTGGTATTTGTAAATCATTGATGTAGTGGGATTTATGTTATCTTTGGGTGTATGTTGTGGTTTTAGGTTTAAGGAAGTTAGGCTCCTTTTTTTTCAAGCCCTCGATCTACTTAATCTGTTGACCGATAAAGTATATATCCTCAAATGTATGGACGATTTGATACTTCAGCTTATCATGGTACAGTGGGAATGACCCCATAATAAGTTTGTAGATCATTTATGATTGAGATGGCTTCTACCTGAGGAACGTAACTTTATCCATCCATCGGCTAAAGTAGTCCACAAAAGACTCATTAACTTTTTGTTTACCATCTTCAGATCCAGCAAAGTGACATCAAAATTATATTTGAACCCACACTACTTACAAAAAGCAATGCAAAGAGGCTTCCACTTGAACATGGTTACCTTACTAAGACTATAATACTAGGCCAGCTATGAGCGCTGGTTTTTGCCGCCGCCCATAGCGAGGCTTGTCAGGCTCACAGATCATGGACCGTATTTGGAGTGAAAGTGCAGTCTTCTCAAGGGGTTACCCTAAGGAATGATATGGACTCAAAAGAGTCACAAGGGAGTCACCACCGGATGGTTCTAGATTGGTCCAACCGATCCATAGCATGAGTGCTAGTTAAACCCTTTAGAAATTGGGTTCGGGTGGTGGAGATATATTTTTATGAGTTTCCAAAATTGATTTTACCATTATATTTGGAGTTAATTGTCCTAAGCAGGAAAGCATACGAGCGTTTCTTGTAAGCATATAGCGCAACATATCATTTGGCATTGCATGGTTGCACATAAAATGAATGGTGAATTGGCGAGTTTGGATTGTATTGGCATACGAGATAATATATGTTATAGCCTGGCATAAAAGCATATGATGTGTCATGTGACATGATATGACATATATATTTTAGCAAATATAATAAAACCATCTATAAAATAAAATCCTCAAAAAGGCTGGTGAAAGGGATCGAAGAAAATAGGGGATACACGTGGGATTGAATGCTAAATCCTAAAAATGGGGAATAATGCTATTCTATTACAAAGGAGGATCTTCGTGTGTATAAAAATCCAGGACGTTAAGTAATGTCTCCTCCTCCTCGGGGAAATTTTTACCTTGGGTAGTACGAGTCAAAAATGTATGAGTGAAAATGCAAATAAACAAGCAAAATCATTAATAGCAAATAAAATTTAGGACTTGATCGACTAATTTTATGTAATGTAAAAGCACGAATCAAGAGTCGAAGCCCGATGGATGTAAGGAACAATATGGTGACATGGCATGCAATATGATGACATGGTATAATAGTATATGACATGATAATGTGGCATGTGGCATGGCATAATAGCATATGACATGATGATATGGCATGTGGCATGATGACATGAGATGTGACATGGTAATATGGCATGCAACATGATGATGTGGCATGTGACATGTGGCATGATGACATGGCATAGTGGTGTATAACACGTGATGTGGCATATTAGCATATAACATGGCATGATGACATGGTATAAATGTCGTATGACATGTGACATGGTATATTAGCATATGATGTGGCATATGGTATGGCATATTAGCATATGGCATGGCATAATGGCATATGACATGGCATAATGGTGTATGACATGGCATGTGGCATGATGACATGGCATAGTGGCATATGACATGTGATGTGGCATATAAGCATATGATGTGGCATGATGACATAGCATAATGGTGTATGACATGTGACATGGCATGATGACATAACAAAGTATCATATGATGTGGCATGGTATCATATGATGTAGCATGTGACATGACATATTAACATATGACGTGACATGTGACATGGCATAATGGCATATGACATGGCATAGTAAAAAGCTAAACATGGTAGTAAAGCTAAATAAAACAATAAGCTAAACTAAGATAATAAGCTAAACATGGCAGTAAAGCTAAATTAATCTTAAAAAGTTGAAGGAAGAAATGACTTACCAGGGTTAGAATTCGCTCCCCCTGAATTCCCAAAAGCTTAGGATTTTAGTAAAAATTTAATTAGTCACTAAACCTAATTAAAATTTTACTTAAGTTATATCATTTATATGATATTGTGTATCATTTATATAATATATTGTGTGTAGAAGAAGAAGGCTTGCC
>CANYBF010349974.1:0-22848 GCA_948192965.1 Dalechampia spathulata
AAACCTAAGCACAAATACTCATCGTCCCTCATCCAACCGAGAAGGCACGCTTCCCGATAAGGCGACGATACACAATCAACCACAAACACATACGCATATTCGCATAATATATTCATACACACACATACATTTCTCAAGAAAGCATCATCCATCACATTCATCAAATACAATTCATACACGTATACACACATGTATACACATACTCATACACATATTCATACATGTATACATACATACATACACATATACATACGTGTATACATACAAACTCCTAGGGTCCTAGACGCGGGCGTAACAGATATTACATACAACAAAAGTTCATCACATAAGTATTACTGTCACTAAGGTTAATATAATGAGTTGCATATAAAAGGACACCACAGAGTATATTACATTAGTCCAAAACTACTTCAATAATGAGATTCTTCAAAATCATAACCTCCTCTTACTGTAGATCGGTCAACCTAAATTCTCAACCGAAGGTCCTGGTCCTGCGTTTATCAAATGACAAACGCTGAGTATAAAACTCAATGATGCTATAAAATAAGTAAATGGCATGAGCACGTATCATAATAACATATTAAAGTTAAATCATGACAAACCAACATTAAGCAATATAACTGTATCACATCGTGTCATTTTTCATCACTCATTAGCTGTTATAAGTAACGCATATTGAATATTGTGTAAAGATAGGAATAAATATCATAAAAGAATCCACTGTAAATTTTCTTATATCAAATATTATACTATACATCCTTGCTCTATGTACAACTCTATATAAGCACAATTATAATGCATTCATCATTCCATCTACTATACTTTCATAATATATAAATGATAATGTATATCTGTGAGAATGCATTCATGTTTAACATTCTCCCTCTAATTTTCTTGTAACATTTCATTTTTTTTCTGTATGATTGTGCACAATCCCATACTGGGTCCATTTCTCTATGTACATGTACTATATCATTCTCTAGTTCCCATAGAAACATAACATTTCTTTATGGTTCCATAATAGGAACCTATATTATATAATTCCATCGAGGTAATCGATAATAACTGTATGACCCAGTATGTTATCAATGAATATTACTCTGTATATCACTTTCTTTTCCCCTTTATATCCTCTGTATGATATGTCATGGATATGCCTTTAGGTATGCATTATTCATGACATGATGTTTGAATTATGTTTTAATGATCATATGCAATGATAATCATATGATACCATTCATGATATAAACTCATTATGTTGATATCATAGGCGTATATGTTAGAAATCATTATTTTAAGACCCTATGTGGGGTCTTAAGGTAAATAGCATAAACCTGTTATTGCTTTTCCCTTATCGATACCTGAAAGAGAAGTATGAACTTCATGAGTTGAACATGTAGCATTTTCATTTTACATTCATTTAATAAAGTTATTCATATATTGTACTTGGCTTATCATCATTTAAGAATCCATAATCATTCATGACAAGTAACCACTATTAAACTTTGATTAACAATAAACATATAAGCACAATTTCATCTTACAACATTTCACACTTCACAATTAGGGGTCATACATGTCTTTTGGTCAACTTAAGTCCTTGCATCATAACATCATTCATTAGGTGTGTTCATGTGTCATTCATTTTCATTTACACATATAATATTCACATACATATCATTACACACCTTTGCATTCAAAACTAATTGCATGTATACATCATGTATTTGTTTATTAGTATGTAAATTACATTTTTAGAATAGGTATGGTTTTATAAGACTTAATAGAGCATATATAAGCATATTACATTAATCTTATTTTATACCTTTACATGTATATCCTTAGGTATAATAGTGAGTTATAAGGCTTAGGTAGGTATAATATTAAGTTTAGATATCTTAAACACTTACTTCTTAAATAGTCGAACCATGCATAATAAATTACTATTCATTTAGTCAAGTGCACTATTCATTTGGTATGAGTTACTATTCATTTAGTCATTTTTATAATGAATCCTTTCATATTTTACTTCCCATTTTCATGCCTATTTGAAAATACAATTTTATATAAACAAGTTATCAAAATATAGGCATTTAGAGTATGCAAGGAAAATTTATTTATCAGACTTGATAATTTATGTTTGTGTCTTTGTGTCTTTAATGGGAATTTTGTATAACTTAATAACCTTAAACATGAAAAAGCCTTATACCATTAGAAATTAGACTCAATAAAATTTAATTTGAGCTATTACTTACAATTTTTGGAATTCATTTAGGCTGTCAAAATGCAAAAGGTCGCATACTAAAGTTTCCTGCCTAATTTCTGCTCAAATGTGACAGTCCACATGATGTGATTTTTTTTTACCAAGCAAATGGATTCAAAATTTTAAGAGCTTAATACCATTGGAAACTAGATTCAAAGAGCTTTCTAATGGTATATTACATGTCTAAAAAATCAAAGATTAAGGTAGTTAAAATACAATTACAGTAAACCCCTAACTTTATTTTTAAAGTCCATTTCTAGCAAGCACTTGCATATATCATGCACACCTCTTCCTTGAAGCATCCAAATTACTTCAAAATTTTACCAAAAAAAATAAACACATACATATATATGTTATATACAATTATAAGTCAAATGTGCCAGTGAATATGTATTTAAACCCAACCTAAGGCAACCATACATACATATTACCCCTATTACATTCATTTGTGCATATTACTTGTAAACTCATTCCACTTGCATTCAAACTTTATTTTCATCATTCTAACACCATAATTCATCATATTTATATATAATTTAGTGATTTATATATTAGACTCAAATTATAGAGGTCATTTCCAAGGATGTGAAAAATCGAGCAGCAACTATTTTCCATGCACTTTCCTACTTTCTATCCAAGTTTCATGCATTTTTCTTATTCTTCTTCACAATTTATCAATTTATTCACTTCATGAACACATAGAAAAACCTTCTAAGAGTCATTCTCATATGAATTAGGCTAAGGTTTTCATACATATTCATTTCATACACAAAACTCAATCACAATGCATCAAACATGCATATTTAACCTTCTTTATTCATTTTCTTACATCAATTCATCAAAAACTCATGCACAAACTTCATATTCCTCTCTTGGCGGAATTCTCCATGCATAAAGAACATTATTTATAGTAATTAATAAGAGATAATAAGCATACATACAATGGAAACTAGCCAAAATAGCATGAAAATCAAATTCTATACAAAATTTTACCTTGGAAAATGTTAATCTTTAAGTGGAAAATGAAGAAGAGAAGAAGAAAATGAAGGAATGGAAAGATTGAGGGTTATGGACACCAAATCAGACTCTTCCTCCCTTAATTTCCTTTTTTTATTTAATTAATTTTAATAATGATCAAGGAAGGGTCCAATAGGAATGTGATAAGTGTCACCTTCTAATTGATTCCTTTCTTAAATTATCCCATTTTTATTTTAATGATATTTTCCTTTTTATTTCTATATCATACCCTTCATGACATGCATAACACTCATCACCTATCATACATGCATAATTTTAGTTTCCAAAATTACCATTCTCTTTTAATGAAATTACATTGATACCTCTAAATGCACCTTAACTTATTTTTAATTCTAACTTCACTAATACTTTTATTTACCCATTTTCACTTATACATTCTCATTAAAATACATATCTAATATATCAAACTATCATATTCCATTTATGAATCCTTTTCTAAGGCACCATTTAAGGCACTTTTCACATTCATTTCAAATACTTTTTAAGGCATGAATACTTTATTTTCATCACTTTAATCATTTATTTACCTCTTTCCATTATTTTTTTCTTTGAATTCCATATCACATGGAATTACTTTTATTTATAACATATTCATTAGCATATAAGGCATATCAAAACATTCATCAATCATAACTTATTTATGCATTTCATGCATCATTAGTTCATGCTTCCTAATTCATGCATATTATGCATACCCATGAAGATGCTATGAATGTGGATGTAACATGACATACCTACAAGAATGAAATATAAATTAATTATATTTCTTTTTTTAGATTTATGATTTTCAATATGAAGGTAGTTGATCTTCTCCTTCTGAACAAACTCCAATTTCAAGGAAATACTAAGGTCGTTGTTCTGTAACCAACATGCTACATCTTGTCAATGGAGGAGATAACATCAATAATTCAAACATGATAGGTCTCATTTGTTTCAAAAAGTTTCTAGAAAGATAACATAGTGCTAGTAATTAATTTCGTTCATCTTCCGGCTGATAAGCACTGGCAACTATTGGGAAATTATGAAATACTTTCACCCGGCATGATAATAGCAGCCGTGTCCCGATCACTTCCTACTCCAAAAATAAAGAGAGAATGTGTTTTTAATGGGTTCTCAAAACAATTCCCATAAGAGTTTACAAAAATAGTATATAAAATTATCGTTAAATAATTAAAATAAACATATAATATATTTAAATTAACATAAAAATATTTTACTATATTTATACTACTTTCAAATGTATTTAACACGATAAAATACTTCATCCCTTCCCGCCCGTTGTCATTCTTATTATTAAATTAATATAAAATATCACATAATTTTTTTTTTAATTTTTATAATTTCTTATAATAACATAATATATTCAAGTTAAATTCATTTGTATATATAATTCAGTTTATCATAAAAAAAATTATAAATATATTAATAATATAATGATATATATTAATCTTTATTAAACATCAAATATTTATTAATTATATTGTTAAATTATGTAAATAATCTAGTGATATCTTTTAGCATATATTCCTTTTATGCATGTCCCTTTTTAGTTATCTTCTTTGTAAGGTTGTATATACTTCACCTTAATTACTGAGAAACGCAAGGATCATTCTACTTTCATGGTATCAGAGCAACTTGGATTCGATTCTAACCTCGCTGCCCACCTCCCCTGTTTCCTTATCTGTCCTCCTCCTCCTCCTACTTTCATGGAATCTCACCTTACTAAGAAAAAGGATAAATCATAAGCGCCATTAATATATAAACCTTGACCCCTACCAAATATAGAAAAAGGAAAAAAATGGAAAACTAATTACTATCCTGTAAAAGAATAAATAAAAAGTCGTAAAGATAAAATAAAAATAAATTAATAATATGATATTATTAATTAAATTTTACAAACTAATTAATAATTTTGAATATTTTCATATTACATGTAAATATAAATTATATACTACTTAATTTAATCAATATAGAATATATATTAATAAATTACATTAAATTTTTATACGAGGGTATGATTGTGTAATAATATATATGGTTGGGTTGAAACTGTCTGATGAAACTTCAACAACACTAAGAGTTGAAAACATTTTGGAAGTGAGTGGACTTTTACGTCATCAATGACGACTCATTCAATATTATTTTCTGCCTTTATTTGAATTTTAAAATTAATCAAAATCAATTTAATTCATCATTATCGCATTCAATTCATTTTATTAATTCCAAAATAACAACCAAGAATAATAAATTAATAGAAGATAAATATATCATCACATCTGAAAAATATATATCTTAAAATCAGAAAATATTTACAAAATATTTCAAAGAGATTTTTGTAAAAAACAAATAAATATTATGTCCAATACCTTTTAAATTGAAAACATCATTTGTTATAAATGAGATAGAGATAATATATAATTTCAAAAAGCTAAAAGATATTTTATCCAAAATAGATTTATTTTCAAAATAATATTTTATAAATTTTATTTAATCATCAAAATATTCTATAACTTCAATAATTCTATTAATAATTTTATGATTAATAACGATCTTTATTAAGAAATAAATTTATATATATATCTTTATTACAAAATTATTTATAAGATGTAATTAATTGTATATAAATAATTTCAGGTATGAATTATAATTAAGTCGGTGACTAACATCATAATCAATCTTCGTTGGCTTTGTTATGGTAGTGGACGTTGGTTGGTCAAATGGTCACACGAGTTGGTTCATCCTTATCAAAAATAAAAATAGTATAATTTATACATAAATCGGATCATATCAATTAAACCTTAAATATTAAAATATACAGTCCACTTTTTAAATTAATTTTTTTATTATTTTAATCGACTCATAATAAAATAAATTTTGTATCTGAAACTTTAATTCATCATTAGAAATTTTTATCATATTATTAATAAATAATTTTAATATATTTACTTATCAAAAATATGATTTTTAAAAAATAATTTATTTATTAGTATAATTAATTAAAAATTTATTTTCTCGAATTTCTTACCTATTAAATAAAAAATATTTTTATTTTATCATAATTTTTAAATAATTATCATGTTATATTTAAATTGATGATTTTTTTGTTATAAGTTTTTCTATATTTGTTTGTAATGAAAATTAAGAAAATAAGATTTAATATATTTTATAATAAATGAAATTTTATCAAGATTTATATATAGATAAAATATAATTTTATTAACTAGATTAATTAATAAATTATTTTTCAAATATTATATCTTTGATTAAATAAATATACTAAACTTATAATAAAAATTTCTAATGATAAAAATTATCAAAATTCAATCTTTATTTTTAGTTAAAATTGGATAATTCCATAAAATTACAATATAATTACCACTAAACCCTTTTTCATAAAGTATGTTTTAACTGATATAAACGCATGATTCTAATTTATTAATACTTTTCAGAAAAATCCCTTGAAAACATAGATTTTTTTAGTTTAAGTGTATCTTATCTTTATAACGAAAATTTTTTTTTTAGATAACAATATTTGTAAGTTTCTTAATTTTCTTTTTCTTTCATAAAAGAAATAAAATAATTAGATGGTATATTTTATTTATATGTATTATGAAATTTCTTTTACTTAGATGACTCATAGAGAAGATTATGAATGGATCATACATGTAAACTTTCAAAAATAAAGAATATAATTGTAATAATATATTAATAATAGGGAATTCAGAAAATACATGGTTTTGGTTTACAGGTAATTGGCAAGGGCAGAAAGGGGTGAGCCGAAAGGGACATAACTATGGAGTGCACCAATCACATGAAAAACATATGCGAGGAAGAGAGAGCAACTCAGATTGAATTTGATTAGAAAAATCATGCAATTGGCGTCAGTTACCATCTCACTGTAAAAAAGTGTCTACATTTCACATTTGCCATCTCCATTATAAAGATAATGCATCTCTGGCTACCAGTAGCTTAGACGGCATCCCTGCCTAACCAATCATTGACAGCAACCCAGGTGCTATAAACCATGAAAAATGATCAAACTCTCGTCATTGGTAAACAAACCATGGACAATAATATCAAAGATGATGAAGCTCCCAAGATTAACTACAGAGGATGGAAAGCCATGCCGTTTATTATAGGTAATTTGGAAGGAACTTCTCCTTCTCCTTCTTCTTCTTCTTCTTCTTCTTCTTCTTCTTCTTCTTCCTTTCTCTTTACTTGTTTTGGTTCTTCTGCTATATGCTCTTTTTATGCTTTAGTTAGTTTTTTTAAAGTGAAGATTCTCCTTTTTCTCCAGGAAATGAAACTTTTGAGAAGCTTGGGGCTATTGGGACCTTGGCAAATCTCTTGATATATCTCACTACTGTCTTTAACATGAAGACTATTACAGCTGCAACTATTATTACCTTCTTTAATGGCACTACTAACCTTGGTACTATGGTTGGAGCTTTTCTATGTGACACTTACTTTGGTCGCTATCATACCTTGGGATTTGCCACCGCTGCTTCCTTTCTGGTACTGATTCTTTGCCTAATTAAGTCTTTCCATGGTTAAATGGTTTGTCATGGCAAGTGGAGTAAATTTACATCCGAACTGGCTTCGATATTTCCTCAATGTTTCTTTCTTTTCTTTTTTTTTTTTTTTTCTGTGAAGGGGTTGCTTGTGATAGACTTAACAGCTGTAATCTCTAAGCTGCACCCAGCACAATGTGCTAAAGAAAGTCCTACATGTAAAGGGCCAACACCAGGTCAACTGGCAGTTCTGCTGGCAGGATTTGTGCTCATGATCATAGGAGCTGGTGGAGTTCGCCCTTGTAATTTAGCATTTGGAGCGGACCAATTTAACCCAAACACAGAATCTGGAAAGAAGGGTATAAATAGTTTCTTCAATTGGTATTTCTTCACTTTCACATTCGCCCAGATGGTGTCTTTAACGTTAATTGTTTACATTCAAGCCAATGTCAGTTGGGCAATAGGGTTGGCGATTCCAGCCATCCTGATGTTTATAGCTTGTGTAGTTTACTACACGGGTTCGAAAATTTATGTTAAAGTGAAAGCTTGTGGCAGTCCAATGACTAGTGTAGCTCAGGTTATAGTTGTTGCTGTCAAGAAAAGGCGGTTGAAACCTTTGGAGCAACCATGGCTCTCCCTTTTCAATTATATTCCTCCCAAATCTATCAATGCTCGGCTTCCTTACACAGATCAATTCAGGTAGACCATCTCAGGTTCTGTGGCTGAGCACCATGTGGCTTGCGCGAAAATGTTACTAACACTACTATTATTGATGACAATGCAACAGATTCCTCGAAAAAGCAGCCATCAAGACTCCACACGACGAAATAAACCCTGATGGATCAGCAGCTAATCCATGGAAGCTTTGCAGTTTGCAGCAAGTGGAAGAGGTGAAATGCGTGATGAGAGTGCTCCCTATCTGGGTTGCTGATGTTATATTCTTCATGGCTATAGTCCAACAAAACACGTATGCGGTCTTCCAAGCGGTTCAAAGCGATAGACGCCTTGGAAGCAGCAAATTCCAGATTCCAGCCGCATCCTACACTGTGTTCATGATGATAAGTTTAACCATCTTCATCCCCATCTATGACCGAATTTTGGTTCCATTTCTCGAGAGGGTTACAGGAAAAGAAGGCGGGATCACAATTCTTCAAAGAATCGGCATCGGTATAGTGTTCTCAGCAGCATCGATGATAGTCTCTGGCTTCGTAGAAGAGCAGAGAAGGAATATAGCACTCACCAGACCAACTCTAGGAATTGCACCAAGAAGGGGTAACATTTCTTCAATGTCTAGCTTATGGCTAGTCCCTCAGCTAACACTTGCAGGATTAGCCGAGGCATTTGGTGCAATCGGGCTGGTCGAATTCTACTACAAGCAATTTCCTGAGAACATGAGAAGCATCGCAGGGTCTCTTTTTTTTTGCGGCATGGCAGGCGCAAGTTTTCTAAGCAGTTTATTGATAACAGTCGTTCACCGAACAACAAACGGAAACGCCACAGGAAACTGGCTAGCAGAAGATCTAAACAAGGCAAGGCTCGACTATTACTATTACTTGATTGCTGCTCTTGGTGTACTGAACTTCGGTTACTTCTTAATATGTTCAAAGTGGTACAAGTACAAAGGAAGCCAAACAGTTGCAATCGAGATGGCCGAAGAAATTAAGCAACCTGAAAAACATCTAGCCTGATAGATTCCATGTTCTTTTGCATACTAGATACCGGCAGTAGTAAGAGCTCACCAATAAAATTATATTTTAGCAGTAAATCATATTAATAAATCAGGATTAGGTAGTTGATAGGGTAATTAAAGGCAGATGAGAAATAATTATCGACAACAGATACTTGGAATCATGTTCCAATGCGCATTTGGCACAGTGCTTTGTATATTATATGCTACCTTTTCCAGTATAGACGTGCTGCTTTCATATGTTCATGCAAAGGATAGAAAGGTGGTAAACAGTTTTAATGGGGAAGTTTCAGGAGCGGAGACACGTGCGTAGACTTTCAAGTAGAAGTCTCCATCCGAGAATGACAGTTGAGGTGTTTCGTACTGAACTACATACATACCATCTCGCCCAATTTAAATTGGCCTCACGTTGATCTGCTATTAATATCTAGTCAGTGTGTTGACCTTATGAGTCACCCCTCCAATAATTGAGTGATGGGCTCGTCCATCGCTCTCATCATTAAACACCTACCATACCAAGTGCAAAAGATGCACCGTCTCCTTGTCAGACTTTTAATACATATTGGGCTGCGGTAATATTAATATGGCGTCCAATCTCAGTCGACCGTTCCAGTAATTCCGCCACAATTACAGCCATTGCTTCCTTTAAATCCTACCATGTCTGAAGAATCCATTACATCATGATGAGACCACCAAATGAACGAATACGATCATCAGGTTTAGAGTATCCATGAACGTCTTTTTATTAAACAGCCCAAGAAGATTGGATGGTAGAAGGACAAAATAGTAAATTTAAGCACTGAATTATCATATGCTGGAAAGTTTACATCTCCCAACCATACTAAGCGCCCAAGTATAATTACCGGACTACCATTAAGTACGTATGTGTAACAACAAAAGAAGAGAAAGAAAAGAGAGAATGGACCATCACCTTATTGATATATTGACAGGAAATGGCAAAAAGAAGAGGAAAACTCTAGACGGCATTTGCAAGGTAATAGACTAGAAAATAAATAAACCAAGGATGAGGAAAAGCACCCTTTCTTAACTGACTAAAACCGGAAATCGCAGGATTATATAATTGGGATCGTCGTTCCAGGCAACTGCCAGAAAATTCTGCTTGCAATGAGAAGCAGGCAGCTTACTCCCATTCATTCAATCTTCAGACTGTGTATGCTTGTTGAATTGTATCTATATCAAGTCCCTTCAGTCTCACCACTGATTCTACGTGACCCTTCAGCGTATGCAGTTCCCTCAATCTGCAACATTAATAGAACAAGGAATGGAGCAGAAGAACCCATGTGAGATTGTTGCTAACAAGCCAGAAACAATGTATTAGAAACGACCCGATGCTGCTTACAATTGGGCATGATTCTACTTTTAAGTATATTCTTAATATATGGCTTTCGGTTATCTTAATACAGGACCTAATACGTAAATAACAGAGGCATTTAAATGCACGATAAACATGACAGTTTTGTAATATCCATGCGAACCTTGCAATTTCAGCTCTTCTTTTAGCTTCTTCGGCCATATTGTTGAGTTCTGTGAAATGGGTTCTCTCTGTGAACATCTTGGTGGCTGGTGGTTGCAAGCCGTGCAATGTTCTTTGTGCATGTGCCCACTGAAGCTCACGCTGTTCCTTCCCGAAATCCTTTTGCCTTGTGAAAGCAATCTGCACCAAAGAAAGAGAGTTATGATGAAGACTATAATCCAGAACCGAAAGGCCACACATGGTCACATACCCTTTGCTCAATGACAAGATCCCAAGCCCTTCCACTCGAAGCATAGCGTATAAAGAACTTGATGAAGTCAAGAGGGATGTAAAAGATGATGTTATAAAGCCAAATAACACCAGCCCAACCCCAACCAATCCCTTCAATTGCTGCAAAGCTCCAATTTGCATACACGGCGATCAGCGTAGCAACCTGAACAAAATCAAATGGTAAAAGATAAATGGTCCTTGTAAACTACTCTGGATGACTAGCCAGGTAAAAGAATACAGTAGTGGCTTACCAGTTGAGCAATAATAAAAGCCACCACAAGTAATATTCCAGGGCGTTCAACATATGACCAACCTCGAGACCTTGTCACAAATATTAAAGCCTGACTAATGGTGCTCACTTGCAAATATATCGCTGATGCAAGCTTTCTGAAGTCATCGTGAGCTGTTTTCTCCAGGGTTGAAACTCCAAACACCCTCTGGAAAATTAGCCAACAAGAGAATTGATTATAAGGAAAGTCTAAAATGGAATGCTAAAACCATTTATGCAAAGCATCAGAACACCGCAAATACTAGCGAAGCAAAAGATTTCTAAAGCGAAAATGTAACATGTTAGGAAGCTACAATACATCCCAGAACTGACATAGTTCAAGATCCTAGCATAGTTCACAGGCAAATGCATCATCTTTGATATTAAAACATGAATATAAAAAACCTAGCAACTTACAGATAAAGGGTCTACAAATCTTACCGGGAAGAAGTTCGTTTTATATGCTGCCCAAAAGAATATGACCGTCATCATTGCCAAGTAACTACCAAGAATGATGCCAGTTGTGAAAATCTCTGCCAACTTCCAGCTATCTGGCAGAGGAGATGGCTTCACCCTATCCTTGGATATTGTCATAATAGTACCTGAAATTAAACAGAGGTAGCGCCTACGCATAAGAGAAGGAATGTAGTATAGGATATATGTTGTGTAAGGAACAATTGTTGGATATGTGTTGTCTTAACTAGGAGAATTACATCAAGCAAAAGTTCATTAGCAGGAATCTCAGAAGATATAAACTAAATCCTGTTACGTGATGACAATGCTGCAAGGTCTAGAGTTATTGAATGAGATGGAAGGAATTTCATATATAACATAATGAATTTCAATCAACAGAATCGTAAAATTAAGAGCATGTGTAATTGTGTCAGAGATACAAACCATCGTTAAGAATTGCAATAATAAGCACCATAAAAGGTGGAAAGTCAAACTGCCAGATGAGGGCCAGTAGCATGAAACCAAGCTGGACAAAAATCAAAGCAGCACGATCAGGTAAGGAAAACTATGCAAAAATCAGTATAAAAGCTTATTGATAATTTCTAAATACTGAATTTAGAGAGAGATCTTCCATACCACGATACGAATTGTAATGGAAACTGCATAGATCTAGGAAAGAAATGGAATATAAAAAGAGGGTCAGGTAATGATGATGAAGTGAAGATGCAAATATCAGTTCGTAGACTAGAGAACAACTCAAAAAAAAAAAGGAAAAGAAAAGCTCACTGTGTAATTTTTCATCCTCTGAAAGATTGCTCGACTTGTCAATACAGCACTAATGATGACACTAAGACCAGGTTCAGTAAGCACAATATCAGAAGCACTACGAGCAGCATCCGTCGCATCAGCCACGGCAATCCCAATGTCAGCCTTCTTCAGAGCAGGAGCATCATTGACTCCATCACCTGTCATCCCGCAGATGTGTTTCCTAGCTTGTAAGCGTTTTACTATCTCATATTTGTGCTCTGCAACAATAAGCATATCGAACCCACAATTATTAGGGTCAAATTTGCATATATACCCAAGATACATTACCATAACAATTTTATAGCCATGCAGCCAAAGGAAAATACCAGGGAAAACACCAGCAAACCCATCAGCTTTTTCAATCAGTTCATCAATTGGTAAAGCTGCAATAGACTCATCTTTGTCTTGTCCTAACAATGCAGATGAAGGATACATATTGGTTCCCATTCCTAAACGACGTCCAGTTTCCTTCCCGATGGCCAGTTGATCCCCTGATAAAAATCACGAGGCACAGTAAAATCAGCAAATGCACAAAACAAAATACCAAGAGCTTCCTATGTTTCTGTTAATATTCAAGATTGCTGTACTATGCGGCCTACAGTGCAATTACATTATCCTCAACTGGGAGAATTTCAGATCAATCATTTTATAAGTAAATGCTTTTAGGTGAGAAATTTACTCCATGGAAATTCTGTAAGTTAAAAATACCACTGCAAGAGTATGAATGTTCATTTCACCAATTGCATGTCTGGAAGCATTGTTTGCAACAACCAAACAAGAACGAACCTGTGATCATTTTCACATTTACACCAAGATTGAGAGCCCTCCTTATTGTCTCAGCACTATCATGCCGAGGTGGATCAAAGAGAGGCATGAGGCCAATGAACTGCCAAGGACCTCCAGCGCTCTCTTTCCTTCCTTCTGAAACACCCTGCATCATATGATGGAAATACCCAATTAAAGGTAGCAATCACAAGGAAATAGAAAGAGCAATAAAAACATATAACAAGAACAAACAATGTCGGAAGAGGATTAGAATGGAAAAAAGCAGGTTCTAATACTTGGTATGCAACAGCAAGAGACCGTAAACCCCTCTCTGCAAACTTGTCGATCACAGCATGAACTCTTCGCTCAATGTCTGACTTATTGTGAGCAAGATTTAGAATCTAAAAAAAGTAATGATGACAGGAATTAGAATATGATCAATCTTCTAAAAGAAAGCCACAAGCAGGAATTAGTGCAGACAGGTTACCTGCTCCGGTGCACCTTTGCTGACTCTGTGCATTTTACCATCACTATCAATATAAGTCAAGGCTGTTCGTTTATCGGTAGGATTGAATGGAAGGAAATGAACTTCTTGAATTCCAGCACGAGCCTGTTGAAACCAGGAAACAGAAACAGATAAGAAGGGAGATTTATTTTCTATACGAAATCAAATTGTATGATTTAACTTGAGTGGATTATTAGTTAAAAGTCAAGAATAATTACCTCTTTTGGATCAGCCAGCATTCCAACAATAGCAGCATCTATTGCATCTTGATTCTCAGTTCTAGAGGCTCGAGCTGCCATCAGAACAACAGTATCTGCATCTACTCCTTTGGCAAAAACCTGAAAGTTAAATTCTGAGATTTGGCCAAAAAATCTGAAAACTAACTTGAAATGTCATGCTCTATAATAGAAGAAGCTCAAGCAAATAACATTGTGAACCAACCTCTATGAGATTTTTGTCAACCGTGAGTTTATTCAATGTCAAAGTTCCAGTCTTATCACTGCAAAGCACGTCCATGCCGGCCATCTCTTCAATTGCAGTCATTCTCTTCGTGATGGCACCCTAAATCATATTTAACCATTAATCATTATTTCATCGAATTATACTTGAAAAATCTGCCATTATATATCAATCAGAACATTAACAAGAATGTAACTTACCTGCTGAGATAACCTATGAGAACCAATAGCCATTGTCACTGACAAAACTGTCGGCATGGCAATTGGAATTCCTCCAATGAGAAGCACAAGAAGGTTGTCAATTCCAGGACGGTACTCCCGATCCTGGATGGGGTACATGACAATGATCTCTATGATCATCCCCACAGCAATTGAACATATGCAGAAATTCCCAATTGCAGTCAAGACCTGCATAATGGGTAGGAAGGAGTACGTGATACTAGAATCACATAAGCAAAGCAATCTCAATATAAGGCGAAAGTTCAAGTTTATCTCTTTGCCTTTTGGAAGTGACCAACTTGGTTTGTGGTATCCACAAGATGAGCAGCTTTTCCAAAGAAGGTATGGACACCAGTAGCTATAACCACTGCTTCAATCTCTCCTTGTTTGCAAGTTGAACCAGAGTACACACCGTCTCCAGGTCCTTTTGTCACAGGAAGAGACTCACCAGTGAGCGCAGACTGCCAAGTAAAACACAGCCAGTAAATCGGCAATAAGTAGAACAAGTCCAACATGAACAAACCATTATCATTGCAAACTAACCTGATCAATTTTGAGTGGATCTCCATCTAATAAACGAGCATCGGCTGGAATAATATCTCCAAGTTTGATACTAATAATATCACCAGGAACCAACACAGCAGCATCCTGCTCGCTCCATCTTCCATCTCGAAGAACCTTTACAACAAGAGTTTGAAAAAAAAACCAATTAAAGAACACGTCAAATCATATTCCGAAAATATTTTAAGCTCAGTTCTCGGTCAAATTTGGTTTACATGAAACAAACAAATAACAGGATCCTCGAGTATCATTATACCTTAGCTTTCGGAGCAAGCCGAGCCATGAGAGCAGCAGCAGCATTACCAGCATTGTTTTCTTCAATAAAACTGATGGTGGAGTTGATGAAAAGCAAGGTAATAATACCCACAAAATCTTGCCAATCTGGAGGCTTACCCTGAAAGAATATCAGACGGACCAAATAAGGTAATTCATAGAGACAAGCAATTTTACATGACAACTTTTTTATGATCATAAAAGCTATCATTTACTCCTCCATTTGCAAGAGCAATAGCCATAATAGCAGCAGCCTCCATCACCCATGACAGAGGATTCCACATGAAACCCAAAAACTTCAAGAACTTGCTCTCCTGAAACACACCCAGAAGTTAAACTTCGAGTTAAACAAACTTGATTTCAACGTCAATCAAAAATAATGACATGAAATTAGCCATAAAGATGAGAAAATAGTACCTGCTTCTCTTCAAGCTTGTTATGGCCAAAAATTGTGAGCCTTTCCTCAGCAGCCTCTGTTGTTAATCCTTCTTTGCTACATCTCAAATTCTCAAATACTTCCTCAATGGGTATATTTTCCTGCACTCAAAAAACATAAACGAAGTTTAAAACCTTCAACCAAAAGCAATCCAGCAAAAATGGCAACAACAATACTTCATAGCACAGTTTCAGATCTATTACCAAATCAACAGCTTCCTTCAACACAGCGTCCAAAACTTCACCTTTGTCCCCCATCTTTTCCTCTAATCACAGAACGTCCTCACCAAATTTGAAGCCAAAAAAACAAAACTTCACGGCAAAACTGCCATGAAATGAAGAAGAGCACAAACTTTGTGATAGATTAAGCAAAATCAAGTGATACCCAGTTAAAATGACTTGACTTTTAGCATGAACTAGAGTTCCAGAGGACCAAAAATAAACAAAAGAAAATGAAGACAGCCCACCAACATCAAATCTAAAAAGAGATTGTTTTTTTCTGTTCGTTTTTTTCTTTTTGGAATAAGCAAAGAGAGGGTTTTAACAATGAGAGAACCAACCGCTCTGTGAGTTGGAAGCAAAGAGTGTGGAAATGACAACACTTTTAGTTAAAGGAAAAATCAAAACTCTACCGCTTCGAACTTTTCACTTCCCAGTTTTTGCTCCATGTATTTGTACCTTACGAAATTCAGTATTGTACTTTTGGTGTAACGAAAGGTATTTTCTTTTTGAGATTTCTGTTTTTTTTTTTTTATTTAAAAGACATTAATTTTGTAGATGCAGACAGCCATATAAAGCCATCAAGAAACTGCACATACACCACACAGCACTCATCGGCCTATCCTCTCCTTTCATTTCTATCTACAAATACATAAAATTTTAACAATTAAATGTCCCATATAGTTATGTTTGAACGTATGAATAGCTGATATTTTACGAATAAAAATTGGAAATTCAATCTTTAATTGTTCACGTGGATAAGAATAAGTGGGTATATGAATTATTGAATTTGGACTTCAAATTGCTGAAGAACAACTTAAATGAGAATCCAATCATCCAAGAAACCATTGCTACGGTTTCATCGTGGTCACCATCTTCATCTAGTTTGATTCTTGTTCGAAACGTTTCCAACGGGCAAAATGTTTTGCAAAAAGAAGAGAGTGATTTGAGCTATGTGTTGTTAACGATGAGCTCTTCTTGCGTCGAAACAAGAGAGCCGAAGAAGACGGTAGCAGAATTGAAGATCCTCCGTGAAAAGGTGGTAGGCGATGGCAGCGATAACTCTCGCCGTTAATGGGTCTTGAAAATTTTTAAAAAATTTTAATTATTTTATGAATTAATAATCGGGAAAAAAAATGTAAAAATAGTCAAAAAAAGAAAAGGAAAAGAAAGGCGGTGAAATTAATAAGGGTTAGAAGGGTGTTGAATTGTTGATGAGATGGGGGAATGGAAAATCTGGAAGGGGAAGTAAGTTTGATAAGTAAACAAGAGCATTTATTCTAATACAAGACGGAACGAAAGCTGGACAGGTTCATTTCTACGATTTTTTAATATCATCACCAACTTTTCACGATTTGGTTAGAATTCAATTCCTCCACCCCTTTCCATTTTCAATGCTCTCTTGCTTTCAAGCTTAAATATATACGTGGAAGAGTTTCTTAGGTGATCGGTCCATCAAATCTTCAACCACTCTGGTCGCTTACTTGATAGTATAGGTTTGTGATTGGGAAATGTCATGACTATAATGACCCATTTTCATATTACAACACATATTTTCCTTTTTCCATTAATATAATTATAATTACATTCTAATTGAATATTAGTGTTTGTATTGATGAGGCGCTCACTTGTCAATTTCTGTCTACTCACTTAACCACATTTCTTGCGGATTTCAACCAATTGAATATTTTGCATCCACCGTAACTTTTAACGTTTGCTTTCTTATATTATATTAAATACAATATCATATAATTCAATTTTAAATTTTATTATATCTTTAACGAATTTACATAAATTTAAATTTAAGTTTATAAATTAAATCTAAAATTGTCATATCCATTCATAACAAGAGAATATTATAATTTATATAATTTTTCTAAATTAGGTTAACAAGTTAATCTATAACAAAATTTCATTTTTATCTTAATGTATATATAAATTTCATTATAAATAATTTAAATTTATTTTTTTATATTATACAACCGCAAGTCATATTAAATATTAAATAATTTATATAGTTTTTAAATTAATGGTATTTCATGTTAATAATATTGAATTATATATGTATTTAGATATTATTTGAATTAAAAGAATCTAAATTCCATAGAATTCATAAATTATATGAGATTTAAATTCATGATTTTAAAATTATTTATTTGATGAAAAATATATATTTTGATGGTATTATTGTTATAGAATTAAATAAATTATCTTATCTCATGAATAAAAAATGATGAAATTTAGAAAACTTATCTTTCATGTACGAAACTATTTTAATTTTTTAATAATTAAATAATGGAATTTTATAAACCTATTAAACATTTGAATTTCTTGGTTTAAATTCTATCAAATTAAATAATTTCTCAAGAAAAAGGAGAGCAATCCATTAGACTGTACAAGTGGCAATTAAATACAAGGAGAAGAAGAGTGAAGAGAAAAGTTTGATGGAGGCTTGCGGTAGTAGAGAAAGAAATTAATGAATTCAATAATTAGGTCAAATAAATGCATCGATATATGACCTGTCAAATACGTTACCGTATAATCACGCTCTTCATTGAATTCATATTTTCTCCAATTTTTACTCTATGCTTTAATTTAAACTTTTTTACACTTAAATTCAACACCTATAAATAAATAAATAAATAAATATAAAGTATAATATTATAAAGTTTCCTCGATACATTTTTAATATATAAAATATGCATGTGATGAGTTTCAAAAATTATTTGATTTTACCTAAATTTTAATTATCAAAAAAATATTTAGATTATATAGATAAATGAAAATTTTATTTTTTAAAAATTATAAATATTTTATTTATTGCTTTATAATTTTTTTTGTTTTTACTCCATATGTAAGATATATTATTTTTTTCAGAAATCTTATCGATAATATAAGAGATTAAAATATTATTATTAGAATATATATTTGATGAGAAGCTATTAACATTAAAACTATTATTAAATTCATTACTTTTGGACATTAGCCTTATTATTAATATTATGATAATAAAATTTTAATTGATGTATTATATTTTAATTTATTAACTACTATTATTATTTTATTGTAGTTATATTTTTCTTTAGATATATATGTGAGTGATTGCATAATATAAATTGATTATATGAAAATTATTAGAATGAGAAAGTGAAAAAGTTATCTAAATTAATATTGATTGATAAATATCAAAACTTATTTTAGTTTTATATACATATAAAAATAATTAATTGTGTACTCATTAATATCAGAAGATTCATCGAACAACATTATTTATAAATAATTTTTTATTTAATTTTTATTCATATTATTTATTTATGAGTAATTTTCTTTTTCTTTTAATGTAATTTTTCCTTTTCCTTTGATAAACATTTTTAATAAATAATTTAAGAAATTTTAATTCATTTATTATTATTAATTAAAACTTAATATTAATGATCTATTTTTCATCTTTTACATTTGATCATTTTAATATGATGTATTAGATAATATTTTTGTTTAAAAAATATATGATTATTAGTGTATATATATATATATTTATAAATCTATAAAATTATTGTTTTAATTAAAAATATTTTATTTATTTTATAAGATATTAGTATGAAATAGTGAGTGTACTTGTATAAATCCGTATATCTTTTATATTAAATTTAATTAATTAATAATTAAAATTTTTAATGATTCAATTTTAGATTTTTATTTCCTATAGATTTTAGTATTATATCATAAAATCATTCAATTCAAAAATTTAAACTATTATATGAGATTCATAAATAGTTTATATATAGTTATTAATATGTTTTAACGTAAAATATCTAAAATTGAATGTGTAAACAAACTATATGATTTTATAATATATTATAATATAATATAATATCAATATCGAAAAATATTAATAATTTTAATTGAAAAGACATCAATAATAATCTAAAATAAAATGTTATTTTATATTTATATTGAATTAATTGTTAGATTTAAATCGACTTACAATTTAATATTTTTTTAACATGCAATTTAATCTTATTTTTATACTTTTAGTAATCAAAATAATTGATAGTTATATGATTAAATTAAACAATTAATATATCTATAGTGATATTAAATACTTACGAAAATAAAACTTTATATTAGATTTGAAAACGTTTTCTTTAAAAATTATTTATAATATAAATATAAATAATAAAAAACAATTGATAATATATAAGGAAGCATGCATATTCATATTCCAAGATTATTATTATAAAGAAAACAAAATAAAATAATAAAATAGTTGGATTTGAGAGACCAAAAAAAGGATCCCACTGAATGGATCCATTTACTGTGGACAATCCGCCGGAGCATCCAACAACTCTGCAATATTAAAATATATAAAAATAATTTTAAAAAAATCTGAAAATATTAGTATAAATCATCCGAAAATGGGGCAAAAAGCATGTGAACCGCAGCAGATGATGACGTGGAATGGGACCGATGTCCCACGAGATGGACACGTGCGGAGGACAGCACTGAAACCGAAAGGATATGAATAATGTAATAAAAATGAATAAATAAAGGGGGAGTTCACATGAATTTTGTCATTTTGTCCTAACTAAAGGTACGTTCCGTACGGGGCCGTAACACCTCACCTTCCATTATCTTCTCCATCCTCCAAAATTAATTTACAAAAATTGTTAAAATTAGGAAATATTCCATTTATATTTATTTCTAATAATATGATTCCTCTGCTTTATGCTTCAGAAGGAATTCACCTGGAATGCTTCCCTGCTCTCCTCTTATTATTTTTATACTAATAACTTCATTTTATCATTATATATTATTATCTTGTGATTAATTATTTTAACATTGATTATTAATAAAATTTAATTATATTCATATGATCTTTGGTAAGATGTATCCAATGATTTAATCAAATGATCGAATAATCATATAAATTTTTATCTAATATATTATTGAATACATGAAATGAAAATTTTCATGTATTTATAATTATATTTCTTCAATACAATTACATTATAAATAAATAATACTTTATTATTTTAACATAATTTAATTATATTTGAATTGATGATATACTTTATAATTACAATATTTTTATAAATCAATTCTATAAAATATTATTTCATTTAATAAATATATTATATCATATTATATAATTAAATATTATAATATAATGTAATATAATAATAAATTTATTGTATTATATTATACTTTTGATTTGTATCAAATATAATCCAATTATTAATCAATGTAATTGCATTTGACTTAACTTAATTCAACATTAATCTTAAGTTATTTTGGATCAATTATATGGATATTTTTCAATATTTTATCCTGATTTTGAATCATAATTTTTTCCAGTGAATTAGAATATAGTACACTTCGTATCTATTATAATATTTTTCAACATAGAATATTAGTATTAAATGTTATCAAGAAATTATTAAGAATAATATAAAGCTTTTTATCACCCTTATGATTAAATAATGGGATTTAAAACAGATAAAACATAGGTGTTTAAACAATAATCTTGAAATATGGATTAGGATTCTAATATTATGTGGATTGATATGAATTTAAGAATTTGAGTGAATTAAATAAGAAACAATCAAAATGTAAAGATGATAAGACCTTTATGTAATATTGCAATATCTTGATTTGATGATTGTCTCTACAATGTAATATAAAATATTTTTAACATAAAAATAGGTGTAACTTATTAATATGAATACTATATATCTAATTTCTTAAACTATTTTTAATTGTAAAGTTTTATATCTATACAATCTTCAAATCACTTGCACAGTCTCATCATTCCTCTTATTCAGGTATAAGATTAGTACATTCATGCATCTTTTCATCTAGAAGTCGTTCCTTATCCATACTTTCGTTTAGCACAAGTGACCTTTTCTTTAGCACAAGTGATTATATCACTCTTTGTATTCATCGATCATATATATCATAAATATAAGATAAAAAAATGAAAAAAAAAGTTAATAAAAAGGCTATAATTGAAGATTTCAAGAAAATGTATGAGAAGGGAAAATGATATTTATAGATTATACAAGGAAAAGAAAAAATATGTAAATTTACAAATTAGGTAAGGTATATTAAAAATAAAAGTATGAAATGTTTATGAATGAAAAAGATTTTATAAATCATGAGGAAACTATTTAAATGATATTTTTAACTATGATCATAATAAAAAAAAAGTTGAAATAGAATTTAATCCTATAAAAGAATGTAAATTATTTCAATGATGGTCATAATAAGAATAAAGTTACTATTATTGTTGTAATTCCAATAATAACAATAAGACTAATATGTGTTATAATGATTGAATTAGTTTATAAACCTTCATTTAGATTGTGTTCTATATTATTAATTATTTGCCCATTTAGCACACTAACAATGGTTTTCCAATAAAAAATATTCATGAATATATATATATATATATATATATATATATATATACAGTGGCGGAACCAGAAATTCAATGAAGGGGGGCTAAAAATTAAACTAAATATATACGAAAATAAATTAAAATTTCATTAATAATTAAAAAATAAACAAGTTTACAATCATATTGAAAGAAATAAACATATTATTACTAATATGAACGAGGAG